>OLKM01000057.1:231176-301176 GCA_900291075.1 Melanogrammus aeglefinus
TGATGGGAAATCCTGACGGGCTGTCACCTAGGTTACCTTTAAAATCTTCTAATTATATGCACTATCCACAAGTAGTCCTGCATATGGTGTCAGGAATCTGTGAAGACGACTGTCTAAAACGGATATAAATGGCTTTATTTTTAGCCGTTATTTATAAGTATGCTCTATAAGTATGGCCTTTCCTTTCAAGTGCTTTGGTGACGCTATATTGTTTGATCTCGAGTGCCAGAGTCAACTCCTCTCCCCTCCCTCCAGTCCTATCTCGCCAGGGCTTCATCTTTTCCTTTCAATCAGTATATTCTCCCAGTTTGTTCTATTTGATTTATGCCGTGCGATCTCCAGAAGAATTAAACAGAACTCCCCAGTGGGTGGCCTTCACAGTGAATCAGTGAACGCGCTAGTCCACCCCCGGCTATCATGTTCTCCTTCCTCCCAACTCTCCCCTCTCCCTCTCCTGTAGTCGAAGCACCGGGCGGATCACATGGCCCTCCCTCTACCCTCACCTCCACTCAGTCCGCAGTCTGCCAACACCCGCCGGCCCCCAGCGGCTCCTATGGAGACCGTTGTTGGTAAACACCAGAGCCCTTCTCAGCAGCGCTGTCACGCTGTCTGTCCCGGTGCCGAGCCCGGCTCGGGTGTCGCCACAAATAGGCCGGCGGCAGACTTCAGGGTGCAGAGCCCCAGCGACGCCTCCAGCCTGTTCTCCAGCCGGGCGTCCTCCCGGGAGTCGCTGTTCTCCGACGGCTGGGACCGCGAGCGGAGCTGGTCGGCCATGCAGCTGTCGGGCGCCGCGTCGCCGCAGTCGCTGAGCCGCGCCGTCTCGCCCTGCTCCTCGTCGCGATCGGGGGCCTTCACCCCCACCGTGGTCCGGGTGCGGAGGCACGCCCTGGCCAGCGGCTCCAGCATGCTGCACCTGCCCCAGGCCTCCTGCCAGTCGTCCTGCGAGAGCCTGGCCGAGTCCGCGGGGGCCTGCTCCCCGCCCCCGCCCCCCCGCCGGCACCGGCCCCCCCCTCACTCGGCTGTCCCTGCTCACGGCCATCCTGAGGAAGGGCCGTCTCCCTGTGCTGTCCCCCGCCCTGCAGCGGCCTTACTCCCCCTGCTGGCCCATCAACCACATCACGCTGGCCTCCTGCACCGCCTGCTCGGCCGCCTCCGGCCTGCCCCCCGTGTCCCCCCGGGCCGCCCTGTCCCCGTCGCCGGGCCCCCCCGCAGAGCCCCCGACGCTGAGCCGCTGGGACTGGGACTCCTTCAGGCAGCGGCCCGCCCTGCCCTCGGTGCACATCCCTGACGGCCGCAGCGCAGGACCCCGCCCGACAGAAACGTCGGTCTCGGCGAGCAATTATGGCACAGGCAAGCGGCCGGTGTTCCAGACTGTGTTCTCCCGTCCGGTGGCCGGTCCCGCTGCGCTCCGCGCCACAGGAGGGGAGCGGGGGGTCCCGCCGCCCAGCAGTCCCCTCCCTCCGCCGCAATCAGCGGCACCCCGGCCCAAAGCCGGACCTGCTAATGGAGCTGATCCCGCCGGACCTGATGAGAGGACGGAGCCGACACGACTGCCCCCGTCACGCCCCTGTTGCTATTCCGGAGCCCTCTCCCCCGGCCCAAAGGGGGGTGCTAATCAGACAGACCCCGGGTCGCCTGCGGACGAGCCCCGGCAAACAAGTCCAGCCAAACAAAAGCAGCCCCCGCCCAAAACAACGGCCGCGGGAAACTTCTCGTCTCGGCGGGTGTGCAGTCCCCCGCCGCTGCCTGCCACCGCCAGGCTTGATTGCATTTCTCCGCCACCTCGGTCTCTGCAGTCCTGCTTGAAGCAACCTTTCGCCTCTCAAACACACTCCCACTCTCACGAGCCGCCAAAGTATCCCGCGACAAAGTATCCCGCGACAAAGTCACCGGCGCTGGGCAACACTTCCATCCCCGAGCCCGGCACGCTTGATTTCCCCAGGGGCATGGCCTCGCCCGTTCCCCCCCACCGCTCCTTCTGCCTGTCTCCTTCGCGCTACGCTCCCATCGTCTTCCCCGGATGGCCGTCGCCCAACGGCTCTCGCAGCTCCACCCCGGACCGCTTCACTCTCTCGCCTTCGCCCGCCTCCCAGGCCCGCGACCTCACCCCCCGCCCGTCCCCATGCCCGTCGCCCTCGCTGCGCTCCACGCCGTCGCCCAGACCGGGCAGCCGGGGTTTGGACTACACCGACAGGGAGGGAAATAAGAGGAAGGTAGATATGGTTTGTGTGCGCCGGCTGCATGACGTCTGTTTGCCGCGTCGACGCGCTCTCCCTCTGTGTGTGTTTCTAACAGGTTGTGAGTGATCTGCTCCGTCTTGATAAAGACCCCGTGTTCATTCCTTTTCATATCAATGTTCCCTTGAACTATTTTCCCTTGCCGCGGTACACTTTGGCTGTGTGCGTCTCTGGCTCAGGAAGGGTCTTGAAGCTAAAGTTCGCAGCGCTTCAACAAAGCCAAAAGCAAACTTTAAAAGGGAACTGGATTCAAAGTAGAATCAAAGTAGAAGCTTCATTCTGAATAGGTCTGAAATGATTTCCCCAAATTGAAAAGGTCTGTGTGACATATGTGGAGAAAAGAGAAGCGGCCCCTTTTTTATGGCATGGAGTAAACTGTTGGAACTGTGCAATCCCAAACACCAGCTTCAAACAGGAACCAGAAGCAACCCGCTCATTTACCCACACCACAGAAACACCCGGCGCTAATTTGAACGTCGACTGCAGTGAGCTTGCTTGTTCTCTTTTATTTTTATTTATAAAAACGGGCTGATAGATGTGGTTGCTTGCAGTTTGACCTCCAAATAGACATGACGCCCCCACCAGGCCGCTGTTTCAGTTCAAAGAACACCAAGCACCACAAATGATATCTTATCCCTTCTGTCTCCTTGTGATCCACAGCCACACAAGATAAAGTCAAGCTACAAGTCTCTGGCCGCTATCCCCACCAACACCTTATTGTTGGATCAGCAGGTAAGTTCATCTCATCTTTTTTTAATATGTAGCACAACATTTAAAAGATATGTGTTCGGATGTTGAAACATAAATTTGGTTATTATTATTTGTATTAGATATCATATGTAAATGTATCCTAATGTGATGTTTTGGTTCATAAATGAGCAGAAAGTTAACTGTAAGGACTATCCCCGGGAAAGGTCTTTGGGCTGTTCTAGGTCGCCAGCGGTATGATTCAGTATAAATCAGCCATTTTATATCAAAGTCAAAGTCAGCTTTAATGTCAATTACTTCACGTGTAACATTCAAAGCGATCGAGAAGACGTTTCTTATACCACGGTGAACAGATAAAGTGCACTTGCACAACAGATAAGACAACACTAAAGGTACACAACAAATAAGACAACACTAAAAATAAACATTGAAGTTCATAAGAGAAAAGGACATTAATAATATTAAAAAGATAGACAATAAAATCATAAAATCTAAGAGAGGCAGAAGTTTCTTTAGAAGGTAAGTTGAGGCCGTATACTGTGGCAGTACTAATAATTATAATAACTAGTAATGGTAATGGTAATAGTGCAAAAAGAAAGAACAGTCGGTAAGATAGAGAATATAGCCATGGCGGCCTGGTGGATGAAGCTGTTTATGAGTCTGGTGGAGCGGGCACGGCATATATAACTGAATACCATTCCATCATAACGTCACGTCAACCTAGCCTCCTATAGTAATGAACTCCCCGGGGTCTGAATTAATGCTTTGCATTGGCAGGTGATAGACAAGCAGGTGGAAGGGGAGGACGTCCCCAGTGGGGCTGGAGGTGTGGACGACCCACACGCTGAGGTAATTCCTGGAGCGCCATGCTCAATCATCGCATTAGCAACCCTCCATTACTTAATGGAGGCGGGTAGGAGAGTGTCATGGCCCCGGGTGTTGGTGAATACCTGCTGGGCAAGCTCTCAGCTCCCCAATGACCTCATCCGCCTGGAGTAAGATTCCCTAATCCCTGTTCCACATGTATCTGAGTTCACTGGAAGTCCCCTTTGATAAAAGCGTCTGAAATGACTAAATCGTCCTTATTACGAATATTTGATGCTAAATACGTTACAACCGATTGTAGTCATTATTTGCAATAGTGTTCGCGTCAATTTTTTTGCCTTTCTTTGTCGTTGCTGATACTTTTTGCCGCAATTGTATGTCTGCCAGCCGGCCACTTATTGGTATTGCGGCTGTCCCTGGAACGGATAACCCTGATATCTCCTGTGTGTTCCTCCCTTCTCAAAGTATCTTCCCTCTGGGTTTGCAGGAGTCTTTATCCCCTTGCCCTTTGGAGGGTTTACAGTTAGGGGGGGGGGCTGGTATCGTATAATGTGGGGCAGTGAGACCGCGACTGTGATTAAGGGGCTATATTCAACTTGACACAAAACACAGCTATAGACTCCTAGAGCTGGAGGAACCCTCGCCTGACTGCTCTCTCCACTCTGATATCCCCTTCCCCTCCTGTCTTCCCTCCCAGATGTGCTCCCCTGCCCAGCTCAGACAGGAGTCAGAGGAGCTGTACGCAGTCATTGATAAGATACTGGAAGACGGCGTACCCAAAGTGAGCGAGCTCCCCGTGGTAGAACTCTGGATGATTGATTGATTGATTGATTTTATTTGACCATTAAAATACATAAATAGTCAAGGCTGACACAATAAAGGATTATTTCCATTGTGGTCCCTGTGTGGCAGGAGATAGTGTTGACAAGGTCATAGGCGTAGATTATGGGGGAGACGGGGGGGACTTGTACCCACCACTATTTAAAATACAAATTTTGTCCCCGCCACTTTTAAAAATGTGCAAACCAATTGCGACCGAAAAAACCCCACATACTCAACCGAAATCATCCAGTCTAAATCATGCGATAGGCGCGCACAAAGACATCCTCACAGCATGCATGGGGGAAAGTAGAGGTCGTGGTGCTGTCTGTACACAGCGTTATAATGGAGAAGTTTCAAGACAGACAGACAAAATTGACATTTTTATTCAGAAA
The DNA here is from genome assembly GCA_900291075.1 of Melanogrammus aeglefinus. Lineage (NCBI taxonomy): Eukaryota > Metazoa > Chordata > Actinopteri > Gadiformes > Gadidae > Melanogrammus > Melanogrammus aeglefinus. The sequence continues at coordinate 236,161 of OLKM01000057.1, forward strand.
ATAGCCGGTCCTTTTGCTTCCTGTAAAAAGCATGTTTGTGACACTGGTTAACGATATGGATACATCATCTAGCCTGCATGTGGAGGGACACATAAGGTAAGAAATTGGTCTACGTCAAACTTTGCCGCTGGTTTTGTTTGCTCGTGATGACCTGGCCAAAGGTTACCCACGGTCTTAAGCGATTGTGATCTGATTCTGGTTGGTGCTCCAACTAGTATGCATTGTATTTATAGATTGCAGCTAGTAGCAGCTACACACGGTGCGATTGCTATCCCAATGTGGTTATAGTTGTTTTGTCTGATTGGAGATATGTGACGTTAGACTTGGGGCCTGGTAGGCCTATCCTGACATAAATATGTTCTCGCATAACCTGTGTGATTATCCTAAACTGTAGGGGATTTTATTTGCGGGCAATTTGCTTAAGATGTTGTAACGAGTGAAGTGTACGAGTGTTTACTGGTGGTCAGGATTTGGCAGATGCAATTCTCCTCTGGGCGCTTGTTTTTTTTTAATGCAGCATAACATTATTCTACCAGCAACCCTTGCTCGTCTTCAAAAGGCTGATGCTCAGTAGTACCTCGTTTCATTTCGTAGCCTACCCCCCTTTACAGTCTGGCATTGTTTGTCTGCTAAACTTTGTTGATGTCAAGATAAGGGTTAAATGGCCAACACTGCTCTTTGTCCTGTGTGTAGTATTATACATATCCCGAGCCAATACCCTGGTGTTTCCAACGGCGTTTTGCAAAACAAGCCAAAACACAAACTGTGGTTTTCAACTTTTATTGTTCGAATAGGATTTTCCACACCTGACAATACACCGTAGAGCATATTGTAATGCAGCGTTGAATGGATGAATAGCTTACATAAGGGCACCCAGCACTTTTCAAACCACACTCAAGCTTATGGTTATTATCCCCACCACTTCTAAAAACAAACTGACGCCCTTAGACAAGGTGTGTACACTTCACAATGACTCCTTTGATGGTTTTATTTTCCTCACCCTTTAGACTAAGGTCTCCTCGCTCTCGGCTCAGCCGTCCGGAGAGTCCAGCCACCTGATCACGGGTCTGAAGGTACGGAATCCAAGACTTTGAACTCTTGATGGGAGATAACAGGGTTGAGGGTTGGGTCCAGAATCGTCTCATAACGAAAGGAAAAGGCCACAACTGAAGTGAAACTTGGACAGAGTGGGAACACAGCTTGTAAAACAGCTTGTCTGAAGTCTCCACGCAAGTTATCGCCACACATATTAAATGCAAACATACTGGTACGTTTCAGGTTCCACCTCCACTTTTTATCTATGTCTATTTATGTCAATGGAATATCAAATAAAAGGATAAGCCTTCAACCTCAGCAATGAGCACAGTATGGTTATATTGATGGTATGCAAAAGAGCTCCATTGGCAGTAAACACAATTTAACAATTAAAAATATAATTATGCAGAAGAGCACCAATTATAAATGAAAAGAAAAATGTATTGTACATTACTTATTATATTTGTTTGTTTGTTCTTGATGCATAGTGCAATGCAAAAGGGAAATGATGAAACATCATCAATGACCTACATCTGCCGGCATGGAATGCATTCTTTCTGCGTGATGGCGCTTTCATACTCAACTGACAGAATCATCTCCATCTGCAGCACTAGCAATAGAGTGAAAACCATTACTTGTCAAAGCTGAAATTGTTACTATACTCTAATGGAACACGGCTTGTGTTTATTTTATGTGTGGCGCATATCTCTATCTCTATCTCTCTCTCTATATATATATATATATATATATATATATATATATATATATATATATATATATATATATATATATATATATATAGGCTTCCTAAATGAATATTTTAAATATTGTAGGTCCTAAGTATATATTATTTGTGTGTGGTGTCCTTGGTCGATGAAGGCGTAAAGGTTTATATTATTCTAAAAGGAGAGCAGATAGACAATACATTAGCTATCCCCGTCAGTAATGAACCACGATCACGAGTGTGGAGGTAGAGATAGGAGATTGAACAAGGCTCCGTCCTCCCTGAAGTATATAAGAGCTTTGAGGATGTTAAGTTCTTATTCACTGCGGGTGGCCTCCCCGGTCTCCTCCTGTCTTTTCAGCAACCGCAGCTCAACTCAACAGGGAGGCCCACGGGGGCGAGAGACTAATATATGTAGTTGTAAAAAGCCCTTTGTTTGGTTTGCTTCAAGTATAAGAATTATTGAAAGTATAGAAATAAGTAGTACTTCTGGGTTACGGTGTGATATTACGGTGTTATTAACTTGGCAGCATTATTCAATTTGTTTGACGCCGTTTTCATGACTCTGTGTTTTGTTCTCCTTTTGTATAAACTGAGATGGGTTTTCTTTAAACGGAAAAGTGTGTGCTGTTTTATGGGGGTTCATTAAATATAAAAGCTGTAAATATTGAAGGCTGTTGCACACGTAGAAAGAACAGAAACTGTCAACCCGCCAACTCGATATCCATCCCACAAACACGACCACCCTAGATCTTGTTGTCCCTGGAGACTCTCCAACAAGGAGTAGATTGCAAAGTGTCTTTCACACAGCATTCTTGATACATGTGTAATTCAAGTCAGGGTAAATATTATACCTGACAATTGCAACCGAATGCCATGGGAGACGTTATAAAAAGGCATAAATGTTCCGTTAAACCCGCCTATTGTCCTCAGGCAACCTGTAAGGAGCCCAACGCCATCTTCCCTGGAAAAGAATCCCGGCAGAAACCCAGGTGCCAAATCGATTTCCACATCTTTCATTTCTGCTCCCTGTCAACACCAGTGGTTTCCCGATCAGTGGCACTGCAATCTCCACAACAACTCTCTAACTAACTTCCAAGTTCTCATGCATGTGTTCATTTCTCCTAGACTAAACCTGGAGTAATTCGACCGATGATTGCCATTCCGAGGCTGCAAGTGGAAGATCGCGCCGGGGAAACCGATGCAACCCCTTTGCACGCTATCCGGTGAGCACACACCCGCAGCCCCAAGCTCTGCGGGTAGGGCGAATGATCTGTCAGTCGCAGGCCGTCAATCTGTCTGTCTGTCTGTCAGCCTCTGCCTGACTTGTCTTTCTGACAGTCTGATCATCTTGATGGCATCTTGAAGTCAGTCTGCCATTCTTTTCCATTCGTCACTCTACGTGTCTCGTCTGACCTTATCTCAGTTTCCAGATTTTCAAGAAAAATGGCAAATGGTTCCCATGTTACATGTTCTTGATGTGTCCGCTTCGGGGAGTAGGGTGGGGAGGGCACACTCCTTTTTACCCCGGTGGTTTTAGGGCTCCGAGTGTCTGGAAAGTCCTGACTGAGAGAAACACTGCTTAGCATGATTTAAACATTCTTGGTAGTGTTTATGTGAATCCTTAAGCATGAACTCTGTGAAATAAATAATAAAAAGGCAATGTTATATTGAACAAAGGCAGTTATGCAAGGCTCGCCTACCTGCAGGCAGAGATGGATGGGCGGAAGGGGACCGTTCAAAGGGTAAACACTTCCCACGCACGCTTTCAAGAATCCACTACGGAGCAGGAGGGCTAAAACCTGGCACGCAGAAGGCCATTTCGTCATGGCAAAAAGGTTCTTTAAAAGCTTTTTTTTAACAAATAAAACTTAACTTAACAAAATATACCCGGAGAGATGACAACAATGCAAATTCCCAGGGGGGCTCGGTACAAACTAAAACCACAACCAAGCATGATATTATATAACGCTGAGCTTACACGAATAAACCCTGTTATTATTATTTAGCGCTACACATTGCTTTGGTACTTTTACAGTCTAGCAGGTGCCTTGAACATCTTGATCACTCAATAGCATGTTTTCAGTGCTGGATTTCCATCCTGTTCCCCACACTTCCTGGGACAAACTCAAAGTCCCAAAAGGAAAACCTTTCACAACGTTTCAGGCAATATAATACTTAACTTTGGCGAACATTTTGGAACCACCAGGAAGCATGATCGAACACACAAGCTACATTAGCCTCACATAGCCACTAGGAAGCAGGATTGAACACAACACATAAACTGCAATAACTACTCCAGCCACAGATGGCAGCACCTTTAGACAGGTGAGGAGGGCGGAGCCACAACGTCACACACCACGCCCACTTCACATAGGCCACGCCCACCCGATACTAACCAGCGCGGGAGTGAGATTGAGGGCAGAGATTCATACTATTATGTTTAAGTGTGAAGATCAGAACACAGCACTGGTCTGCATCTCATAACCGAGATACAGCGGCCACAGCTGGTCTCCCTGCTGCAGAACAGATCACATCATCGAGGCCCTGACCCCACGTGACTCCCAGCCCGATCTCTCCTGGATCAAGGAGATGCCTCGCCAGGTGTTCAGAGATCAAGGCATCGCCCCCGAAGTGCAGTAGCAATTGAGATGCAATCCGGATGGAGCGAAGTTCAACCTCACCGAACGAAAGAAGCAATTTGTCAAGTGGAAGGTCTTTGAATTCAATAGGCCTACAATACGATAGCAACCGAGATACACCACTGGGTGTTTCACATTTCCGGGAATTGCATCGCAGAAGCCCTTTATAGTATAGAGTACTATACAGCAGTGCAGTTATAAATATATGTAAATATAATGCGTAAATATATCGAATTAGTCTGCATTTATGTCTCTCTTTCCATGCGGGCACTGAAAGCGTTTTGTAGCTTGTACCTCACATTCACTCATTCTGAATGAGTGAATGTGAGAATGAGTCATTCACTCATTCACTCATTCATGCAGCAATCCTGCAAGGGAACAGCCGTCTGATCGAGAACATTGTTTCTCTGTTCTGCTCTAAAAACATGAATGAGTTTAACTTCCATTAACATTTAAGTGAATACAGAAACAGAATCTTTTTTCCAGACGTGAGATTCCGCATGCGGTGTTGAATGAATAATTCAAAGCTATTGTAGCCCCAAAATACATCAAGTAGGCTGCTTTTAGTTTCGGCGACTCCTTAATAACGCAGAGACATTCCTAAACTCTGTTATAGGAGTGTATACTTTATCCTTTACTTTTCAGAGGCCTTTTTAATTTTGTTACACATCATCGATAAACATTTGCATAGTCGACGAGACCCATTTAAATAATTTTCATTGCGCAGGGAATTCTTGTCACTCGGAGGGACGCCTGCATTCCACTGATTTAAGCGCACGCAGAACTAGTCGTGTAAACATAACGCTCTCATCGACACGTCAGCGATCAAAAGGTTTGCTTGAGGTACCCGCACGCCGCGTGTTAGCGTGTTAGTGCTACACACAGCTCTCACAGAAGCAGCAGGGCTGTCATGGATTCAGCAGGGAGTCTCACTGAGCAGTCACAGTCACACACACACACGCGGAATGCACACAAACACACTTGCGCATTTGTATCTGGTCACGTCTTCAGTGGGTTACCGCACGTTGTGCGATAAGCTGTGATGGTGGTGATGTAGGCAGCTCTCTCTGACACCATTTCTCACTCTCACGAGCACACGCACACTCACAAACTCGCAGACAAACACACACACGCTCACTCACACAAACACACACACACACACACACACACACACACACACACACACACACACACACACACACACACACACACACACACACACACACACACACACAATAAAATGAACCCCACTCATCATAATTATTAATTATGATTATGTCTCCTGGTGATTGTTTTTCTGACAAGTTTTGATTTGTTCTGTGCCAACGTGACAGAACTAAGCCAAAGAGCCACCCCTGCCACATATTGCACAAGCCAACTCATTCCTCTTACATAAGCTTTTTCATCAATTAAATACAGAAAATAACCTGTATTTAAAAGTTCTTATGAATCAAACAGCTCAAACTCTCCACTGCGTTTGTTTCACTAACAAACAATCAGCACAAGAGTGGCACCATCAAGGTTTCCTCAATGAAAGTTTTCCATAAAGAATATTTGTTGAGTCTTTCCGAATGTGAATATACAATCATGTTTAACTTCTCAACAACCTGACGTATATTTAACAAGTTCATCTGAAACTCTTCTGTTTCCGTTTCAGTCAGGGATTACGACCCTCAGGTGGAACCAGGAGAGCGACGGTTTTGGTTCAAGAAGTCCCCCGCGGAGTGAAGGGGGGAGCCTTGAAGACGTGGGAACAAAGTCGACGTCAGCCCTGTTCATCCTGGAGTCTGAGGAGCGCCGTCCCCCTCCCGTCAAACCCGCGTCCTGGCAGGGTGCTTCGACCACTTTCAGTCGGGCCGAAGTGCTTCCGGAGGTTTTTGACACCCGTATTTGAAAACCGGCTGCACACACATATTTTAATGGCGGTTTATACATGTTCTACTACTGCTCCTCTTCGCCTCCTATGTGCCATACAGCTGGTTATATATGTGACAATTATATGAATAAAGTGCAGATGAGAAATATAACAGAAGGGAGATGCGTGGCACTGTTAAAGCTTAACAGCGCTTCGTATTGGTATACTGTAGAAGGTAATGTATGTCGACGCGCTGTTCCCCCACGCAAACTCGCATTCATCAAACATTGAATAAAAAGTTATTTGAAAGAGATTTTTTTCTTTGCTACAACGACCTGTTTCGAATGATTCAACTGGATGGAGGGAAGCGCAGACTGAGGCTTCGGTCTTTTCTGCTTATGTTTCTGATGGAGTGGAATGACCCTGAAGTGTCTAAGTGGCAGCTATGAGGAGAGCTGTTCCAATGCTATGGAAAGGTTCAACTGGTGTATTCATAAAGACAGAAGGGTGAGTGTGTACATCTGCGATGTGTGCATTCGGATTCTCTGAGCAATGCATTTGTCTTTAACGTCTTTACTTGAACTAATTTCCATCGAGGTCATGGAAAAGAGATAAGGAGAGCACATGGGTTTGACAATTTGTTTGACTATTCGACTGGAGATAGTTCAGATATAACTTGTGTTGCTGTAAATCATTTTCCCTTAAGGAAATGCTATCCATGTGATTGTGTGTACACCTAAAATGAAATCCCTAATTTGATGGAGCAGGAAACTTGCGGCTTGTTAACGCATAACACACATGAATAATACAACATAGGACAGAGTGGAAGTGCAAAGAGGGTGGGAGACGTCTAAAATTGATGGACACAAAACCATCAAAGAGAATGCAAGAATGAAAGAGGTTATTCTGCAGCGTCGAAAGTTGCACACATGGATTAATCATTTGATGTTACACACTCGTGCGTGCGCGTGTGTGTTTGAGTTTCTGTGTGTACATGCGTGCGTGTGTGTTTTCAGGCTGCATTGGGGCCTTGTGTCGTTGTTCCTCAGAACTCCTCGTCCCTATAGGGACCCGGATGATATTAGGAAGTGGCTTTCATTTTGAGGGCAAAAGTTGGTTGAACTTAATTGCTGGATTTCCAATATTTTTGCTTGATTCTTGAGCTTCTAGAACTGGCACGATAAAGGACAGACGCTGAATTTAGATTTTGACAGCTGGGCCAGCTCAGCTCTACCAACCAACCACATCCTTCCGGCTTTGTAACAAAACCTGCTTGTTATCTGCGGCCATTCAGAGGCGTGATGTGTAACGTCTGAAGACACAGTCGTAGAATTACGTGATTAAAACTTGTTTGGATACACTGATGTATCCTAGGCAACCCAAGACAATTTGGGGAACGACTGAGCCTATTTCTGAGGCGAGGCGAATCTGGTGATTCACCTCGCACTTCCTGCTAAATTTACTGAGGCTCTTGTTCTGTTCCAATTGTCAAGAGGCTTAGTCGTAGAATTACTTGCTTAACACTTGTTTTTCGGATACATTGATGTATCCTAGGCAACCCAAGACTATTTGGCGAACGACTGAGCCTCTTGCGGAGCTTCTGACTATTGGAACAGAACAAGGAAAACATCAGGAAATTGAGCAGGAAGTGCGAGAAGAATCACCAGACTTTTTTTGGAATGCAGCCCTGACTGCATTGGAAGAGAAATCTAGAATTTATAGATGGGGCTTCATTTGTAAAACTACCTTTGTACATACATTGGGTTTTTGTTTGTGTCTCAAGGTGTGTCTTCATAGAATGCAATAAAAACAAGACATCACGGAAACCGGTTCTAACTTATCTTCTAGTTTCAACATTGCATATATTCCTTATGTCCCAACCCTCTCTCTTTTAACAGCAACGCACAACATTACATTAACTCACATTTGACCTTATCAGACTAATACCGTCAAATGTCAAACAAGTGTGTCAATCAAGCGGCGTTCTGTGCAGCATGCCCTGAGCCAGGTAACACCGCCTTCTCCATGAGACAAGGTGCTCCGAAACACACTAGCAGGCCCTGGGGGCCTGTGCGACAGCCAGCACGTGCATCCCCTGTTAACGCTGGGCACAGGCAAGCCTTCGAGATCAGCTCTCCCTCCGCATAAAGGCTGACCTTCCCACCACAACGCACAGCTCAATGACAGGCTCCACACTGCACTGCAAGATAGACTGATCGAATGAACCGCCCGGCAGAGAGAGGCCCCCTGTGTTCTGTCGCACTTAGTCCCAGAGCAGCGCTCTGCCTGGCATTGTGAACACATGATTACACACCAAGATTAGGACCTTAGTGTGTATATAAGGTCTCCACCACCTTTACAGCGTCCATGCATGTACGCCCACACACAGAAACGCATACGCATGGGTTGGCATTCAAACCGATGCACACATGCACACACTCACAGGCACGCTTATGAACATATGCAAACACTCACAAACGCACACATTCATGCACACATATGCTGATACTCACAGAAACAGATACGCACATGCTCACAGACACGCAAACGCCCACACACACACACACACACCAGACAAGCACATAAATAGTTTAACTTGTGCTCACCCCTTTCAAAGCTCTATTTGTGGAGACAGCTTGTGCACACCTTTCTTTTATTTCAGGGTATGCACGTTGGCAACCTCTATTTAATATTCATTTCTGCATCCTCCAGTTTAAAGATACCTGCAGCGCAGAATAAATACAGGGTTTGTATTTCTAACTCATCGCATCGCTTCTCTCTTCTGAAGTGAGGGCTGGTTTCTCCGCTGTCAGCTGCCTGCAATCCACATAAACACAACATTACTTTTTCCTGAAGAAGCTTATCAAATATCTTTTATCGCTGTCTTTGCGCCGACCAATAGCGCTTTCCAATCATCACAGAGATAATGTCCACCCAGAGGTTCCTCATTCAAACTCCTCTCCCTATTTGGCCCACGCAAATCAATGTGCTTTGTAGATGTTGCCCCGACACTGGGAGAAATCCTTCATCACACTTTAACAAATAAATGTGAGGAGAAACTTAGGATATTTTCAACAGCTTTTGTTGTTCAGTTCACAGCCATTAGAGTTCGAATTTGTCTAAAGATGAAGATGAGTTGCCTTTACAGCAATGTAATATGAGTTTATTATTTGTCAAACGAAAAACTTAAAGCTGACCAAGTGAAAAAAAGTAATAAAAGGTGAACGTGAAGCAGGTTGTACTTCGACCCATGAAAGGCGGGTGATCATTCCTGCTGAGCTTCAGATGTGAACAATAAAATATTAAAATGAATACCATATCTTGACAACCAGGGCAGGATCTCTATGAGTTGCATATTGTGCGAATTTGGCCCTAAGGAAATATTGCAGAAGAATTGGTTTTCTAAAAAAACAAACAAGACTGAAACCACTCAATTTAACTATCTGCACACGTACACAGACACACTAGTGACTTGTGGGGTCTGGCACCATTCTCTCAGTTATATCCCCAAATGACAAAGCTGTATGCTTGTCATGTAAAATATGCCGTGACTCTATTCGAGTTCAGAGGTTCAAAGGAGTAAGGAGACACCTTCTGTGCCACTTGATGGCTGAAATGTGACCGCTTCTCCCTGAGGCAAAAAAATATCTTATGTCAGCACTGCCACTCCAGTGTGATCGCAGGGCCGCTGCTGTAATGCTGCCCTCAAACAGTGTCAAGGCCTCTAGATATGGGTTGAGGGCAGCGGAAAAGAGCACTGGGCCAATTACTGATCTCTGTGGGACTTCATTGTTACTCAGGATGTGTGTCAGGAGTGTGTGCCAATCTTTCAATTTGGCCCATAAAACACACGGCAGATGGGTGAAAAGTCGAGAATAGCGCAGTTTAGCACTGATTGTTTACCTTATATATTTGAGTTAAATCAGCTGAGGTTTTGATTAATTGTTTGCTCACACTCCCAAGGGGAATATAACAGCCTTTGAATTATTGAACACATACATTCAAAGAGTTGATCAGCACATTATGGTCAATGACACAGAATTGAAGCAGTATTGAAGCAGTAGTATATTTGGAAATATGCTTACAGAGATTGTTTCATGAAAACATTTGATCTCTATTTGATTGATTGTTCTGTTGAGTTCTGTTTTGGTTCATGTCATTTGTATCCATAATCAGTGCAATTTAAATCTTGATCCGATCAAATAAACTAGTATTGGTGGTAAAGGCTCGATATACTGTAACTTACAAATACAGATTATTGTGTTATTCAAAAATGTTAGATCACTAAAGACACCACGACTTGTGTTCAGACTTATTCACCCCAAAATATAAATTATGCAATAAGTTGGTGTCTACCAAATTATTTAGGTAAATTTGTCACCAATCCAATAGTTCATCCCATTGATCCCATGTTAATTGCCTTGGACATCCATCCTGTTTCGAGAGCTTAACCCCAAAGGATCCAATCTCATTCCCTTCTATACATTCTTTCCCGTGTAAAATACATTTGAAAATAAATAAATTGATCTCTGTCTTTAAAATCTTTGCAGATACAGGGATTCACATGCAGTAGAGACTTCCTCGGGGACTGGTATTCAATGACCATTCGACTTCCATTGCAAGTTCAAACGTTTGATGTCACCCAGTTTCAAGGTGTGAGCTGACTGAACTGGGGTTTGGGCAATGTCGTTTCAGGTCACCTATGAAAAAAGCAATACTTCATTCTTAGTTGTATTTATTTATTATCGACTAAGCCTGGAGTTATTCGAGTGTTTTTATCATTCCAAGACGGAAGAATTATTCAGAATATCACAGTGCTGTTGTTGGTGTGCTGCTTCACCGCGCACAGAATCAACTATGAGCGTTTAAAGGTTCACTTGTAATTCTTCAACTACATCAGAAGCTTAACACAACTTCCATCCATCCTTCTATCCAGGGGTGCTTCTAGGATGTATTATTATCCCAGACCAGGGGGATTCTGTTTTCATGCTTTTGTCTGGCACCTTATTTTGATTCAAAATGTTAATGTCTGAACCATGGCAATTTAAAGCCACAAAGTCTAAGATCGAGGCATTCTCAGTAAGTAGATAGCAGACGTTCAGAATTCAAAAACTCAACAAAAGTGTTCTTTCCACTCTTACTTGGTGGGTTATTTTAGAACGTGAACGCAGGTTGGGTGGCGTGAATGGGCAGGGTTTGGGAGGGTCGATGATAAGGTTCTTGTAAAGTAAAAGAGTGAGGTACGGGCTGGCCAACATTTTATGGGATGGGATTTTATTGATAATATTACCAAAATCACTATCGATCAGCATATAGCCACGTTGTTTGAACGACAAGTTAGTTAAAATGTTACACATTTTAAATATGTACCTAAAAAACTGTGGTTTACTTTCTATCTTAATAATGAATTGTGATGTTGAAAATAGTAAATTATTGTAATTAGTTCTAGTATTAAGTAGAAGAAGAATACTTCCCGTCTGCGATCAGTAGACTTTAATGGGCATGCCACAGTACCAGAATCTGAAAAAATGGTTACGTTTAGTTAAATGGTGTGAAGGACATCTGCTGTGAACACAGAGGCTGTTTTTCTTTTATCAACGATGTCATATTTTATTTTTCGAGGGCTCTCATGAACGATCTGAATGACAACTGCTTCGCTCTGTCTCATGTGCAGGTAACAGCTGTATGAAGCTGCACCGAGAAACTGGGATGGTTTGTTGTTTCATTACCATACCAACCAACAAGACTCTTTCCCTCTCTCGCTCTCTGCCCCTCTCTCCCTCTCTCTCCTCTCTCTCCTCTCTCTCTCTCTCTCTCTCTCTCTCTCTCTCTCTCTCTCTCTCTCTCTCTCTCTCTCTCTCTCTCTCTCTCTCTCTTCTCCTCTCTCTCTCTCTCTCTCTCTCTCTCTCTCTCTCTCTCTAACCCATCTATCTCTGTCTCTGTCTCTGTCTCTGTCTCTCTCTCTCTCTCTCTTCTCTCTCTCTCTCTCTCTCTCTCTCTTCTCTCTCTCTATTATATATATAATATATTATATATATATATATATATATATATATATATATAATATATTATATATATATATATATATATACACATGATATTCTTCATAGAAGCCATTTATCTGTCTGTCTCTGGCTGTCCATCCACCTTCCTTCCTATCTATGTCCTATGTCTCTGTATGTGGGAGATGCTCTCCGTTGGTTAAGTGACGCTGAGTGTGCCAACACACTCAGCTTAGATTGAGTGACTCCAACTCCAAATCAATTGAAAGCATGCTGAACATAATAGAGTCTGTTGAGGCCCCATTTGCCAATGTCTCACAGCACACCCGCCCACAACCACTTCAGTCAACAGAAGACCTTTTCATCTTTCTCCAATTGGATTTCTTGTGTGCGTTTGCTTGCTCAAGGCAATTCTTTTTGTGGCATCGTTGAGGCAATCTTCCCTGAAAGATAAGATTCAATTTGGTTTGACATGTGGTCGTTTGGATGATGTCATTCTGGATCATTATGCATGATAACAACCTTAATCCACGTTTCAATATGTCCCATCCAATGGCCGCCCAGAAGAGGTCAAATAAATGCAAGCCTCTCTTTCAATCAGAGAAGCCAGTGGCGGACTCAGGGGACAACCCCCCCCCCCGTGCCTCCATGGTTGAAAAAGTGCCCTCAAGAGTGGCGAATACGAGAGAAAGGGCCTTATTTGCTGCCCTTTACATTTGAAAAAAATTAATGTGAAAAAAATTATTGTTTTAACAGTCCGCCACTGAGAGAAGCAGTGTTGTTTCCGTGGACATGAAATGAGATATCACGCTCCGTAAGGCCGGCCTACCTTTGGACACAGCCAACGCTGTCATATGTAAATTAAACTCTGAGGCTCACGACGAAGACAAAGTGGCATTCAAATTACAGCTTAACACAGTGGACACCAACCGCAACGTCACCAGGGAATATGTAGTTGATTTCAGGGAAAGTCAGGGGTTTATGTTAATTAGCTCAATGCGGGTTTCATACGTTGGTATCGTAACCCTTTTGCAACCCTGGCTTAATCAGGCTACGTGACTCACATAATAACATCACATATTCTTTTTAAAAATTAATATAATAACACTTTAACACAGTGTATTGCCGCAAACCTAGAGCTGGGCCGTGGCCGATGTTACAGCAATTTGTCACATCAAGATGACCTCCCTGAGTGCACATCAGAGCGTGACTGTGTGTTGCCAGAAGGGAAAGTATCGTAGGCTACCTGATGCTTAATATTTTGTTTGAGTGGAGTGATCGTTCACGGGTCAGTACCAAGAGAACAGGTGTCGACGTTATAATGCCGCCAATAAATCAAGCCACATCGCATTGCGGAGGCGGTTCATGAAGAATCTGCCAGACACAGATCAATCTTCAATCTATATTAGTATGGCTGGAGGTTGTGGTTTATCTCAGACCCATACATCTTATGGTGTTGTCTTGACCAGTCTGTGTAGAAGCAGAAAGTAATCAGAACAGGTGTTAGCACTAACAATGCGTGGTTCAATGAGGTGCTAAAATTATCTTTAATATTGCGTGTCTAATGAGGTAATATACGTTTGTTTACATCACTGAGACACTCAGGTAATGTCACACAGTTGCACAGCCAGTGGAAGTGGACAGAAAACTCTTATGGAGTTCTACTCAATTGTACAAGGTGTAAGATTGATGCACATTATTGTAACAATCTAACAACATTACTAAATTGTTATTTTACCATTATAATATGTATTTTCTATTCATACATATTTATTGTAGCTTTTTCATGCTGGTATTCAATTCTTGGAGTTGGTGTCATCATTTTGCAGTCTCTTGCCCAAATACTTTTCATCACCCAAAGTTATGAGTATCTCTCTCACTAGGGTCCTGTATGGATGTGAGGTCCAGCTCTGCAAAAAAACATATCATAACTTGCTCAAAATAGAGCTGCAAGATTGGCTCTTCAATGTTCTTTTAGAACTAATGTCATGAAGATGCACGATAGTCTGTCATGGTTGACCGTTGAGGCTAAACTAACATCTAGTATTGTAATGTTTACCCAAAATGTTGATAGGAAACCGGCATTTTCTTTCAGAACAGCTTGTTGAAATCGCTCATATGACTAGACTGGTCAGGAAAGGCTGTTTTGACCTCCCAAAGCCCAAAACAAATCAACTGAACAAAGCAGTCATTAACAGAGCCTTCAGTCAGTGGAATCCCTATACTTTTTAACATAAGAAGCATCGAGGTGTAACCAGGGTGAAACAACATGTTTTAGTTATGTTGAAATGATGTAACCTGTGTTTCCAACCCCTATGTCTGTTTTCAATACCTGTACTGTCGCTTTAAGAAAAGTTCGTGTTTTAGTGATCTATGGTTATGTTTATGTTTGTTGGAGTGCAGTCAAATCGCATTCATTATGCTAGATTGTTGTTTATTTTTATGTTATTATATATTGTCAGAATGCGGTTGGCTATCTGAGTGGAGGCGGGAATGTGGTCCTGGCTTTGACGGTTTACATGCGGTTTACATGCGGTGACATGATTTTCTTTGGCTCATCCAGCCGTCCTTCCACCCTTCCAACGCATTCGCCAGAACACAACGCAGTTCAACACCCGTTACAAAGGGTAAAATATAGATTTAAAAAATCCCAGAAACAAATGCGAAGGAAATCAACACAACAGGATTGACTCTCCATACTTGCTGATTCAGCAAGTATGGAGAGTCAATCCTGTTGTGGTGATTCCCTTCGCATTTGTTTCTGGGATTTTTGAACTTATAAATTCAGCAAGTATGGAGAGTCAATCCTGTTGTGGTGATTCCCTTCGCATTTGTTTCTGGGATTTTTTAAATCTATATTTTACCCTTTGTAACGGGTGTTCAACTGCGTGAACTTTTATCATGTATTGCATATTGTCAGTTCTAAAACTCACTTTTCTCCTGCAATGGACTTGGTCTTTTTACTGATTCAAGATTCAAGATGTTTTTTTTGTCATATGCACAACAATTACAGAGCAGTCGCTGGCAATGAAATTCTTAAGTCTTTGGCTCCTCGAACAGTGCAATATAAGAGAACTTAAAGGTAGGCCTATATGAGAAAAACAAGTAGGAATGCTGAGACTTAAATAATAGAAATAAATAAATATAATAATAATAGTAATAATAATAAAAAGTAAGTGTATAAGAGGAGCACAAGTAGGAGAGCAGAGACCTAAATGCAAAACTAAATAAATGTGTTTACATTTATTTAGTATTATTTAGTATTTATTTAGTATTTATTTATTTAGACATATCTGTTTACATGTATCTGTTTATCCAGATATCGACTGGTATAAAGTGTTAAAAAGTGTTATAGTGATGAGCTAAGTAGCTTAGGAGTTCAGTGGTCTTATGGCCCGTGGGATGAAACTGTCCCTGAGTCTGGTGGTGAGAGACCGGATGCTGCGGTAGCGTCTACCAGACGGGAGCAACTGAAACAGTTTGTTACTGGGGTGATGAGGGTCTTTAATAATCTGGTTAGTCTTCTTCCTGCAGCGCTGAGTGTAGAGGTCCTCCATGGATGGCAGCTCCGTCCTGGTAATGTGATGGGCAGCTTTCACCACCCTGTCATTTCTTACGGTTGAGGGCGGAGCAACTGCCGTACCAGGCGGTGATGCAGCCGGTCAGGATACTCTCTATGATGCACCTGTAGAAGTTGCAGAGTATCCTGGTGTCCATGTTGAACCTCCGCAGCATGCGGGGGAAGAAGAGCTGCTGTCTTGCCGTCTTTGTGATGGCGTCGGTGTGGTGAGTCCAGGTCAGGTCCAATCAGCTCCTTAGTTTTGCTGAGGTTGAGCTGGAGGTTGTTGTCCTGGCACCAAGATGTCAGGGCTCTCACCTCCTCTCTGTACGCCGTCTCGTCACCATCGGTGATCAGGCCGATGACGGTCGTGTCATCAGCAAACTTGACGATGGTGTTGGAGCTGTGTGTGACCACCGCAGTCATGTGTGAACAGGGAGTAGAGGAGGGGGCTGAGCACGCAGCCCTGGGGTGCGCCGGTGTTGAGAGTCAGGGTGGATGTTTTGGCATTTCCTATGCGCACTGCCTGGAATCTGCCCATCAGTCACAAAGGGCGGTGTTGAGCCCGAGGTCCCTGAGCTTCACAGCAAGCTTGGAAGGCACAATGGTGTGTACTGAGAGGTTAATGATGTTTGTACAATGTATATGCAGTGTTTCTGACTTTTGTGATGTAGATAGATTTTTGTACTGTATATGTTCATATGTCTGTGTATTGTTATTTCCCTATTAGCTGTGGAAGCTAATGGGGATCTGAATATATAATAATATTATATTAATAATATTATAATATTATATGATAATATTCAATCACCATCCATTCAACCATAAAGCATCCACTGTGTAGGACGGCTGCCACAGTTGGTATAGTGCTACAGGACCTCAAAACATGTTCCCTGAACTTCAACTCCTGCCAGCGCTCAGCAACCTACAGGCGCCATGGAGGAACCGTGAAGTCGTGCAAAGGTCACCTTCGACAATCAGACCATCGGCCATTATGTCCTCCTTAGGCTCCTTAGGCTTGAGTGCTCTGCTCCACATCCCTGGGGGATAGAGGTCGGTCATCGCACTGTGATAATATACGCTGTGGAACATTTACAAATCAGAGGGAGGGCGTTTTTAAATACTCTTTCAAATGTTGCCCAGTGGGGTTGCACATCCTGTCCCGTCAGCACACGACGGGTACAGTTACATGAAGATGTTGGGAGACAAAAGCAATGACCATATTTTCCGAATAGAGTTCTTAGTGATAATACTGGCATTCCTGTTCAGCAGAATTCCTCACAGCTTTTAGTGACTCATCTTAAACTTCACAGATAGAAGATCAAATTGAGAATGCCAATTAAACGATTTGATCATTAAATGAAAAGAAAGAAACGACTGCAGTGCCTGCTCAGACATGTGAGTCTTGTTGTGGGCGATGCGACACCACCGTAGGGCTTTGGTTTCCCGGGAGAACGTTGACACATCAACGATCATCAGTGGCTGCAAGAGGACAAGACAGTCATTTTCAGGAAACGATCAAGAGCTTATCTTCTCTTAAAGCTACGGAAGGCAGTTTATTTTAGATGAATTTTTGGTCAAATTTGTTGAATTTCTCACGCCAACATGATAAATCAAATGCTCTGACAAAAAAATTAGGAAAAATATCTGGTACCTTGTGCTGACTAATGCTTGCACTAAATCATTTCATTCAGTCCGATTGAAATTACTGGATGGCCAACCTACTGTCAACCTACCTATCCCTACCTGCTTGCATTCTTGTCCATGCACTCATGGACAGAATGTGTAGAATGACTCTGACCAGAATGACCAGAATGACTCTATTGACTGGAGTCTTCCACAAAGCGGGCTAGTCATGGGTATTTTCGGGGGAGTTGCTTTGCCGACAGCCTGAAGGGAGTTTTTTGTAATTTCTTGCATGGATACTTTTAAAATCGAGCCTACGCTGGCGGGATTCTCCAAATTGCCGTCCCTGGCTTTAACTTTGAACTAAGCTCCCTGATCAACGCTGAAAGGACAGTGTTCGAGGTTGTGCAACATCTGCCTGGCCGTATGTACAATGTCATGATGCAAGCGATGAAATCATGCCAAGTTCTGGCTGAGGAACCGCAGAGAAATCCCAGACCTTACCGTAACATCCAAAGGAAGCTTTTGTAATCTTCTTGTAATTCCATATTACACAAGCATCCTTTGAATGTTCCGCCCAGCGAACGCTGACGAATGACAAGCAGAAAGAAGGGTGCCATTTAATATCCTGTCCTTATCTCATTGGACGTATACTGCTATGAACAGGAACCCACCGAAAGGCATGAAGACTAAACACAATTACCTTCTGTATGGAGGGAAATGATTAAAGACTGGTAAGCGCTATTGCGATTTAGCCCTACACATTTAGTTTGATTGATGGATCAATAGTGTCTTCTACATACCTATGTGATTAATGATCGCACAGGATAACTGCAAAACATTGTCATTCATTCCCTTTGAGGCTTTCAATGTACACATCTCCTCACTGCTATGCATCCCACTCTGGATGTCCTATTGACTGGCCTGTCACACATGACATTGTGGGTAACTTACAAACTAAAACCACAGCTTAACATAAGCTTACAACTTGGCATGCTGCAGTGCGGAGCTACAATGGAGCAAGTTGAAGCGGAAACAGGAAATATTCATTTATATCAGATGACGTCTTCGAGACTATGTGGCCGGGCATGGACTTGCAGGATCAAAGGTAGAAATGGCAAGCCTGTATATATCAATCGCTTATGGGTTTGAGCAAGCAGCCAATGGAGCATATGGATGTGGAACTCTTTCCTATGTGATCACACAGCAAAGAAAGAAATGCCTGCTAGTTCCTATCCTTCTCATCTCTCTTACTCCTCTCCTTCCTCCTCTATGCAGGTTTTCTGATTCTACTCGTAACAATTCAATATGGTTCCCATTTTTTACTTTCACATGAAACATGATGGACACACTGGGTGTTATGTAATCATGTGTCACACTGATTGGGGCGTGTGTAGGAGTGGGATTAAACCCTTGGCTGAAATGGAAGGATTTTGTAATCCTGGAGACCTAGAGTTATTACTCTGCCCTATAATTGTGATACTAATAATAGTTGATCCTCGCAGAAAGCTAGAAGGCTAACCTATTATTGAAGCAAACCTGGATTTGAATTCACACTTCCCAATGACAGTATTGAGACTGTGTGTGTGTGTGTGTGTGTGTGTGTGTGTGTGTGTGTGTGTGTGTGTGTGTGTGTGTGTGTGTGTGTGTGTGTGTGTGTGTGTGTGTGTGTGTGTGTGTGTGTGTGTGTGTGTGTGTGTGTGTGTGTGTGTGTTTGTGTGTGTCTGTTGTGTGTGTTTCTGAGGGTGTTTTCTCACAGAGAGGAGAGAACCAGGTTTTTTCTTTCAATCACATTTGTTTATCAAATATCTGTTTATGATGCCCACAACAAAATATTATAAAGCTAGTGGAAGTGCTCAACCTTCACTATATATCTCCACTCAGGCTTTGAATATGGATAGCAAGGGAGCTGGGAGAAAATAGAAAAACAAAAATAGAAGACATATTCCTTTGAACTGTTTTTTTCGATTTGTTTAACTTGGGATCTTACACCTGAAGTCCACCTTTTGAAACCTGCGTTATCCGTCTGAAATAACACTGGGCTGCCTAAGGAAAGGATTTCTCAAGCATCACGTGTTCTTCTTCCATCCTCAGATGATATGGCGCACCCCAAGCCGCTATCGGCAGGCCTCCTATCATATTGAATCTGCGCGCTGACACAGCCCCAATTCTTTCACCGGAGAAAGCACAGGGAAACAAAAGGGAGCATGTTGAAATGGAAAATGAGAACAGGGAGGCAATTATTGCTTTACATTCCCCTATTCATACATACATTCACTCATACACCGATGGCAGTGCAGCTATACAAGGCAAAAGGGCAGTCGGGGTAAGGTGCCTTGCACATCGGGACTCAGCTGGGTGGAGCCGGGGAGCATACCAGACAACCTGTACTGCCTCAGGAGTTCCTGCCGCTCAAAGAAATATTCCACACCCATTCTCCAATTTAGCATGCAGCCTGGTGTGACCCTGCAACAGATCAAATGATGTCACGATAGGAAAATTGTGATAAATCATCCTGTTAATAACTTTTATGGTGATTCACTTTAATATTGTCCACCTCCGTACTGACAGATCCAAGTTGATTCCAAAAGGCAACTTTAATTTTTTCGCCTTTTTCACGATTTGGCACGCAGGCGTAGGCTTAATGCTCTGTGGAAAATTCGAAGCAAGAATTGTTATTATAAAAGTGATGATGGTAACAAATGTTTTAGTAAAGCCAGGAGAGGCGATTGTTATTGTTTGATCACCCAGACCGTTATTGTCCTTTAGGTATCTGTTTTCTGAATAGTATAATGCTAAGGCCGACCAGTTTCCCATCCTGCTCTCTGGGTTTAATAAACAATATCATGATAAACATCAAGAACACATTCTGAGCCATCCGGATGCTTAGTCCCTGGAATGTTCTGCCGGAGCAGATAAGTCTAGCAGCATGCAAGGAGCAAACAACTTTAAATAAATGAAAGCCTTGCTTCAAGGTCGGTTCTTTTCATTTATCCTTTATCTTTTTTCTCATTTGTCATTTTGATTATTTGGTTCTCAGGCTTTTTATAATATATATATATATATATATATATATATTATATATATATATATATATATAATATTATATATATTATATATATATATTATATATATATATATATATATATATATATATATATATATATAACACAGTATTTGTATTTGTATTAAGCTAAATTCATGTGTCTTTTATATATATTTTGCAATTACTTTTTAAATGTATTATCAGTATTATCAAATAACAGATTCGGTATTGTTGTTATTCTAATTCCTTTCAACATACTGATCATTCTTCTGATACAGGAGCTCTGTAAGGGCAATTGCTGCTAAACTGTACAGAATCTCACCCCTATTTACTCTTCAGCCCCAAGCTTAACAAAGGGGAGTGTAGGTTTTCTAAATTCAGGAATAAGTAGGGTGCTGTTAACACTTCTTTAAAAGAGAATTCCATTTTTACAGATGGTACCATATTACATAGCAATGTGCAGCTATATTGCACTCAAGTAATTATATAAATGTGTGCCATTTGGATGACACATTTATGAAAATCTTCCTAAGACACACATTTCAAGCATTGGTGGCCACAGCGAGACTCAAATCCTAATCCTAAACAGGAACTCAATTAATAATTACAGCTTTCTTCGTTTCCTTTTTTCTTTTTTCTTTCTGGTGGTGAACTTTGAACCGAGATTAGACACTTGGAAAACACCCACCACCCACAAACACACACGCACACACACACAAACAGCAGACACACACACACACACAGCAGCACACAACACACACACACACACACACACAACAGCACACACACGACACACACACACCACTGACAACACACACACACACACACACACACACACACACACACACACACACAACACACACACACACACACACACACACACACACACACACACACACACACACACACACACACACACACACACACACACACACACACACACACACACACACACACACACACACACACAGGTGAAGGGTGGAGAATGGGTGTGGCTAGATATGTCAAACAGGTTTATGGCTGCCAGTGAGCAAGTTTCAAGAGCTATTTACATGTCCGAACTAGAACCCACACCCTCAACCGATAGAAGCTTCTCATGTCGAGGCACTTCCTACTTTTATTTTTTGAACGCAGCTTCAGCCTCTCATTGTAGCGTGCGTAAAGAATATGTGGACTCTGTTTCAATGGGATACTTTAGGAGCCTTCAAGAGGAGTTTTGCATAGTTCACAATCATGTAAGTTACTGCTGTAAAGCTAATTATAACTCCATTTCAAATGTATTTGGTTTTAGTGATATATAAACATGGTAACAGGTTCATAGCGTTCCTTTCAAACTTTAATGTCCTGAAAGTATGGACTGAATAAATGAATCACAGATTAGACCGTAGCAACACATGGTCAGTCTCAGAAATAGCAGTGTGCAATAAAGTGTTATAGGTTTGGCAGTGGCTTTTGGCAGTTTTATTTCAAACAGCAACTTTACATAAATAAACTAACTGGGACAGCTTTGTCTGCGTTATAGACAAACCTCTATGTGGAGGTCCAACACACAACAATGCCTCTTAATGCCTTAGGCTTTCGGAGATAAGAGAACCATTAAACTCATAAACACACACCCTGTAATAGGTAAAAGATGCCTTTATAATCCCCTGAATACAAACCTGCCTTATTCAATGTTGCCATTATAATGCCAAAATGTAATACCATAGGTTTTCAACCAAAATGTGGATACACTCTGGGTGATTTGAAGTATGTTAAGTACCAAGTGAGAACTAAAGAAACCAATAAAGCTCGTTCACAGATGAAGTTTGTATTCATCGGTGTCTTTTAATACTGTGTTTCAGTATATTTAAGCGGTGGTCCATTCTAGCTACGACATAATACAACCATATTGTATGTTCCAGGAAAAGCAAACACCTCGTCGGCAAATATTGCATGCGTGCTATCATCGTATCACGGTCATATATGCCTCATCATTAGCCAGAGATAAAAATCTCCTGGTTGGTTCATGTATTGTAAAAACTTGGTTTTATATGAATCCTCATCATAAACAGTTCATCTCCTTCTGGCTCTTCAGCTTCCGGTACTCGCCTCACGATGACGTCTCAGCACCTGTCCAACCTGTCCTCTCTGAAGGGCGAGTTCCGACCCGAGGACCTCATCACAGCCCGTCTACAAGGAGGCCTACCGCCTGGCCATCGACCAGCTGCTGAGCGGCGGCAGAGACACGTACCGGGAGTTCCTCAAAGGGGAACGCCTGGGGAGCTTCCTCTCAGAGGAGGAGCTCCTCTTCATCACCGCACACGTGCAGAGGCCCCCGGTACCCCCCCAGGCTGAAGACGTCCATAATGTGCCGTCCGACGGCCACTCCTCCTCCGGGACCTACTGGCCCATGCAATCGGACGTGGTGACCCCGGACCTGGAGCTCGGATGGCCGGAGGTGAATCACGAGCGGCTGCAGACGAGTGTGGACCTGCTGCACCACCCGCCGCGACAGAACAGCCCCCCCATCAAGGAGGTCATACGCAAACACATCCAGGACGCCAGACAGGTGACTGCGTCATGTGGTGTTCATGGAGTGTTGACTGTAGTGTCTGGTTCCCCCCCTGACCCCCTGCTGTCACATTGATCCATGGGCCCTCGGCTCAGAGAGAGCCCCCCCCCACCCCCCGACGCCTCTTACACGATGCGTCACCAGACCTTTTTCCTCTGAGGCGGTCTTACACTACATTTGTTCTGCTCCTCTTCCAGTTAAAAGCAGTAATTGGGTGGGTTTCAAGCGTCACAGACTGGTTTAGCAACCTGACGCCATGGGATTTATGTGTGCAGTGGCAGTAGAAACATGCCTCAGTGGAGTCTGTCCAAACAAATCCCTGACAATATTATTTTCCAATTTGGGCCAAGAGCTTGTCAGATGATGTCTCAGACAGTCGTGCCCAGCTTAACAGGTTGAACAGACATTCTTTTATTTATTATTATGACTGGCTTGGGAAACAATGTTGAACCCACTTTTGGGCGTTTCTGCACTCACACCTTAACACTCCTTTTATATCATTTATATAGAAATTGTTTAAACTAATGTCTGGTTATGGTTGTGTCATTTGGAGTCTATTATCTTAGTAAATGTTCAATGCGTCATTGTATCGTTGTACAGATGTCAACGTACATTTGAACACTGAAAACAGTCTTTTATTCTTAATGTGTTCGTTATTCTGGATTACCTCCGATCTTGTTGCAGCTTGTATTTCATGTAAGGAAGGAAACCTGGTCGACCTCTCACGAATAAATAGTGTATACATCCAATGGTAAATGACACAAAATCTGTCCTCTAAAATTCATTCTCTCCCTTTGCAGGTCATTGCGATTGTGATGGATATGTTTACTGATATAGATATATTCAAGGAGACAGTGGATGCGGCGGGGAGGGGTGTTCCTGTTTATGTGCTTCTGGATGATCTCAATCTCAAAAGTTTCCTCGCAATGGCTGAAAGTCACGACATAAAAATTCCACAGCTTAGAGTACGTATACAAGTATATTACTTTTACTGATAATTCATGTGCTTCGTTGATGTGTTTGATATCTTCCCAGTTCAAATTCAGAACCAGCATTTCAAAAGGAAAAGGGTTTTAAGATAAAATCCACAATGTTAATTGAATATGAATTGAATATGATATTTTCTTTTTCACACAGCGATTTAGAGAGAGTGAATATTTCTTAAGAGAGTATCCGCTCAGAGTGGAAATAGACTTCCAGTCTAGTCTCTCGTTTTAACTGGGTGGTAATTACTACCTGGCTGTTTAACGATTCTAACACACCTTTTGAATCAATGTTGAGTGGTTCAATCAACTCTTTTTGAGAATTACCTGACATTATATACATAATAGTTATTCCTAATCTCTGTTCATGTCGTAGGCATCTGATGACAAAATAGTGACATATGTTATACATATACTCACTTGATAGTTTCTTTTTCTTCCATACCGCAGAACATGAGAGTACGCACGGTGAGAGGACACGAATACCTCACTCAGAAAGGAGCTAAGTTTCACGGAGCAATGAAGCAGAATTTCCTCCTCTTTGACTGCAAAACAGCACTCTATGGCTCATACAGGTATGTGTAATGATAGACCCGGGGGAGGGGGGTACACTCAATAATTTGGGATCTCCTTCACCTTTACAAATAAAAAAGAATGTTCTAAAAGTAAGTAATTAAAGGTTGGGTATGGAATTCTCTTTTTTGGCCATTTATGCAAAATGACTTGAAATCCTTATCATAACCCACTTACAGCCACTGAGTTAGAAGTACTGACATGAAAATTAAACAAGTCAATCATCTGTCGAACGGGCAGGGCTCGAAAAACTGAAGGAGAGGGGGTAGGACCATTTGAGTTGTGTATTTTCAAAATCTGCTGGTGCTTTGCCAATCCCATACCCGACCTTTAAGGTAAAGGTACACCTTTTTTTTTTAAAAAAATGAAAAACTTCTGTGTGGGTTATATTAATGATTCAACATATAATTTGATGCTCACCATGCAATAGCATTTCTCGACAAATAACAGTCAGAGCACCCCTTTGATATGGATGAATGCTTATCCTAATGCACTTATGACAACACACTGATGGTCCTTTATGTTTATCCATAGCTTCATGTGGTCCTTCGAGAAGATCAACCTCAGTATGGTGCAAGTCATCACCGGCCACTTGGTGAAGTCATATGACGAGGAGTTTCGGACGCTCTACGCCCGGTCCACCGTCCCAGAGGCTCTGTGCCCGGTACGTCTGCCCTGTGCGCCCAAAGACGTGGCAAACGGCAGGCCCGTGATGACATCGTACGTCACAAGCCCAAGCAACATGTTTGAACGCAAGAACCACCTGAGGCACACTCTTGACGTGACCCATATGAAATCTCAGATAGAGAGGCAGATCAGCAGGAAACATCCCGAAGAGAGGATTTATGAAGAGCCGATCGAACACATGCCGCTGAAGGACTACAAGTCGGGGGGCTTTAACCACACGCCGCAATTGAACCCTGTGGAGATGTCAAACTTCCTCAAAAGACACAGCTACGCTGCTGGGGATAGACACAACAGCCCTCAGCTTCCACAGAACCAGAGGTACGGGGCCAGCAACTGGAACATCCCTCGGGACGCATGCTCCCCTCTCGACAGGAACAACCACCCCATGATGGACGACTTCTCCCAGATGCAACAAATGTCCAGAGGCCAGAACGTGCGTCCGTCACACAACGGCAATGACAAGCATCTCCTTTCTGTGCAAGAATACATGCCCTCTCTGGAGAACACCTCAAAGTCCTTCATGAGAACGTGGAGGATAGAGTCGTACCTCAAACACCCTGACACTTCCTTTACTGATACTTTGGATCAGTACGAAACAACTGATACTAGACCGAGCTCTGCGCTGCACTCGAGGACGCGGTCCTCCCTGGTTTTCAACGCCATGATTCCAGAACATTCGGAGAATCACCATTATGTAAATAACTCGTCGACTAATCTCTCTGGCAACCTGAGCCCCGCGCCGCACTACTCTTCAATGCAATGGGGAACAGAAGAGGATGACAGAAGAAACTTTGAGGAATTTAAAAGGCAAGGCCTACAGAAGTTGGATAACACCAGGGATAATGCTAGCTATAACGCAGACAAGATTTCGCAGAATTCCATCTACGCAAGCCTTGGGAGACCCAATGGTAGGAAACTCCCAGACATTTCGGCAGACAACTGGGATAAAAGACACAGTGTTGCCGACCCCAGGAACAGTGAGCTCAGAAGTCCCTATGAATCCCCGGGTCACATGTATGGGAGGCACATGGAGAGAGGCCCAGAAAGGGTCCCTGCACATTACGGTCATTATGGGTCAAGTCTGAACGAGGACCAACGCTCAGTGTCTCATTATGACGTCAAAAACTTTGTGGACATTCAGAAACATCCTTCGTGGCAGGAGCCACCATCTAGAACTGTATCCGCGGCCGCACTTGATGAAGAAAGCAAGGGGGCACTGTTTGTATCCACAGAGAAAAACCAGAAGCATTTTCTTAAAAAGAGCACCATGAAGATTAGGTCTTTGCTCAACATACCGGAGAAAAAAGAAGGCCACTATTCGCAAAGCATCGGACAACTCAGTTTGAAATCCGGTAACAGCACAGACACTTTAACGGCCGAGGATGAAGAAAAGCGCTCTCAAATCCTCTTCAGTCGAGATCCTCAGCGTGTTGCATTTCACCATCACAGGACCTCTCCAGACAACCCCAAGAGCCGGCTGACACAGTCCTGCGGTAAGCCGTCAAATCCTCGTTTTAACGTCGAGGAGCATCGGCAAACCTCTACAACCAACGCTTTGTCTTCGAGGATGCACCAGCAGAACATGCTATCTGAAGCAAGGCTTAGGGCCTGCTACGAAACAGGGAGCTCACACAACAATGCGGTTTTTGAAGACCATCTGAAAAGCAGATTTGAGTCACACCGGGCTCCTGAAAGAGAGTATTCTTCACATCGTGACCAATCAGGGTCGGCTGGTGTGCCGTCCATGGAAAGAGACAAGGGCTCGTCATCGAGGAAGGGTCCCGTGTTGACTGAACATCCCCATAGTCGTACTTCCCACAGTCACCATGAAAATAAACTGGGTAAATTAATTCAAAAGATGGGCAATTTAATCCACAAGAAATAAGTAACATGGATTGGCCGACATGAAGCATTTGAACAGAGGGGTGATTTTCATATTTTCGGTATAACTGTTTCAATTTCCTCCATCAGAAGGAATTAGATTAAATTGCACATCTGGGTGCTTAAGGTGTTTATCGTTTTGAGATCTTATCAACAGTGTTAATGTTGTGTGTGTTTACTCTAAAGGTGCATTTGGATATACATACTTTCAATATCTTTGGTTTCATATAGAAAGGTTATTTAAGATGTAAATAAGCTTGCTTGATCAATTAGCTAAAGTCCCCAGCGGTATGAGAAAATAAAGCAATTGAAAAGTAAAAAAGATAATGATGTTGACGTGTTTTGGACTATTTTTTTTCTATTTTTTTCGTGTTTATCACAATGGTCTTTATATGCAGAATATTTTGGCAGCATTAGCTTTTATTGATCCCTTAGCAGCAATACATTCCAGACAGAATGATGACCACCAATGATCAGCCAACAAACAGTAGTTCATTATGTGGACCTTTTCCTCTGCAAATATTGTTAGCATGTTATCATTGTATCATAGGTGGGTCCACAACATCCTGGTGTTTCGAGAAGGGGGGAGGATATTGTATCATCATTGTTTTGCAAAGGAAGGTACAAGACGTATAATGACTACCAATGTTCTTTGCGATTAGGAAATATCTTGTTTCCTAATAGTTTAAATCCGTAAGGAAATAAAGAAACAAACCGGAGAGAATAAAAAAATGACTTTTTATCAATCCTCAATCAAGTTCTAGAGGCCTGTCTGAGAAAGTCTTTCTGAACCGTGTCTGTGATGGTACATTAGACCTGGTTCCTACCTGTATAAACGGATGGGTGTACATTGCCATTTACTCAGTTTATGACAGAATTGACCCTAGTTCTCAAGAAGCGTCAGCCAAAGAACAACTGATGGACACTGGGATAGAACCACTGACCCCAGCCCAGCCAACATGGTCCAAAACGCCACTGTATGCTTTTCATGAATAACATACAGAACTATAGTATGTTGTCATTAAAATAAGACTCACTACAACAATAGTGTGTGTACCTTGTTACCAAACTCGAGTTGAATCCAGTTTGATTTGTAAAGACATTAGTACTCAACTGATTAACTTCCCTCCATGATGGGAGTCAAACACAGTAGCCACTTGATCAAGTCAAGTTTCTTCAGTATTGTGTTTGTGTGTGCGTGTGCGTGCGTGCTGAATTTTATCTATTCATGTTTGCTTTACTTAGATATATTTATATATATCTATCAGGCAAAGATTTCAACAAATATATTTGGCCAGGTGAGCCAAATAGAAAGATTGATGCCACCAGAAAAATACAAGCAGACATCTGACAGGTTTATAACCTAGATGACTGAATCAATAAAATACACTCAGACCTCTCAGTGGTGCCCAGACTTTAAGGTTCACAGACATTTTGTCAGGAGAAAACAGAAATACAAACCACCTATCATGTACCATGTGGCAGAAATCTGATTCTTGACCAATCAGGATCCAGTATTTAACAACGCTGTGGTATAAATCAAAGCATTGCATTGTCTGTACACATCTTCACCTTTTAAAGGATCTGGTTTGTTTGGTTTGTGACGACCACGGGTGTGTTGTTGACGTGTTGAGACATAAACCAGCCATGACTTTTGTTTCAGCTCACCTCCTCTTGTGGGGTAGGCCATCTATTGACATAAATTTTATCCCTAAAGGTTGGTTGCAGCTCCCATATAGCTGTGACTTGGTTTACTCTCACTCAGGCATGCAATCGGTCCTCCTTGATAGGAAGCTTCCTGAAGTAGGCCTACTAGGCCACAAACTAACAAATAGTTTCGATTCTGTGTTAAGTTGCCACTGTGTATGCTCACAAACTTAGAGACTGGGAGGCAAGCACTTAAAGTTATTGAATGTTAAATGTCCTGGTATCGAAACACATGGTGAACTGTTCATGGCCCCACCGGGCGGGCTCAATAGGGGAAAAGGAGTTCTCCTTCTATTACGATCTTTCAACAGGTATACTGCCTTTTGATTAAGAAGGGAATTCCAATCAGTTGTACCCCCCCCCCCCCCCCACACACACTTTACTTCGCAATTTATTGAAATGCTGCTCGCACTCAGAATTCATAATTATCTCCCTGCCTTAAATGCCGCCACTATCGTCGCACATAGGCCTATCCCGCTGGCCGCCTCAGTCTCCAAAAGTCTGAGTATGTGCAGTGGCTTGTAAACACCGAATTTAAACTATTTGAGAAAACCTAGCCAGGGCAGTTTGTATGCGCTTACATGTGTTGGAAAAACCAAGATACAGCTTTTGGAGCCGGAAAACACTCGTTCAGAACATAATGGAGGTCAATTGCGCGCCTATAGTTTTGAAACCCGCCGACAGCTGTCTCAATCACAAATCTGTTGGCAATTAACGCCAAACAACCGTACCTTGATGGCCATCATGAATTCATAATTTAACATGGGAGAAAGTGACGTTATGAAAGCATTAATGCTGTTATGTGCAGGCTCTCTTCAGTGTGAAACCTCAGAGGAAATCATGATGTGATAAATGAAGACCAGCGCCGATGCGCAGCAATTTGTTTCATGTTATTGGTGAAATAAAAAAGTCACTTTTCGAGCCATCCATGCGTGGCAGGACGGGGTCCAGAGAGTCACGTGTTTAAAGCGCAGTTAACAGCTCAACGAATCAGCTGGATCACCGAGAGGTATAGAGAGGGGAGAGACGCTTGTGAGACGAAGTGACGTGAGGGTACGAATTACCAGCCGGTCGGTCGGCTGGTAATTCGTACCCTCACGTCACTGCTAAACAAATTAACTATCCTTCCCAGTGCCAAAATATAAATCAGTAGATACGGTGCCACCAATAGATAGTTACAAGTTACATTAGCAACTTTCAGAAACACGCGCGGCGCCGCAATTTTGGTGCATATCGCCTGGACTAGTAATGCATGCTGTAACATAAATGTAGCCTAGGCCTACTTCTATTCTTTAAACATGCCGATTTAAATTGCGGCATGTCTATTTCTAACTTTTGTCTGAAGAGATCTTCCAAAACGCTCTTAAAAAAGACAAGGCATTAAGGCAAGTGCTGTGAAAGTGTGGATTTATCCGAGACAGCGCGGAGAGGGGTCTTGGAAGAAGCTGTCAGAGACGTTCCCCTGAAACACGAGAGCGTCTTTTTCTCACCGCCGATTGGAACGCATCCTAACCTGCTCATGATGACTACAGCCTCCTTTTTCTTGGTCAGCTGTGTATACAATGTGTAGGCTCTAGGGTGTGTGTGTTGGGGGGGTGGGGGCCGAGCCGTAGCGAGATTGGGTAGGTTATTTTGCGTCACTTGGACGCTGTGCATTGGCGAACCGGCAGCGCTTTGCCACAAGGTGCGAGGAATCCTAGTGACTGTCTTCAGCATCACCTGCTCTCCGAGCTCCGGGTTTGTGCGCAGCGGGGGGACACCAGATGTCTGGATCTGGGATCACTGTCATTTCGAAGTGTGGAGCTTGTCGCCCTTCTGTTGCCCATATGAATAACAGCAGTGAAGTGGAACAACTGCGTCTTCCCGCTATAGTGGTGGATGAGGATGATGAACTTGTGAAGTACATCTGGAGGGAGTACCTACAACCAAAGCAATATGAATGGGTGCTCATCGCAGGATACATTATTGTGTTCTTCGTTTCACTTGTTGGAAATTCACTAGGTAAGTCGTACTGTTTGAAGTATTTAAATGAATACGTGGACGACTCTTTGTTTTAAATATTTCGACAAAAAAAAACAACATTTTATAATAAATGCAGTAGCCCTACAAAGACATTTTTTTAATGTTGTTGGATGATCTGATGATCTGTGGTAGGCTATAGTTCATTGTTGTTTAATTTATTTTTCCTCTTTACGATTTATTTGTTTTATTCAAATGTGCGGATTGGATTGACAGCTACTGCGGTCGCTTCAAAGGAAATTGTCTGCAATAGACACTATTCCTCTGAAGCCAATTTAAATGTCAAATACTCATCTATTGGAACCGCGCTTTAATGCCATTGAGATATTCTAGCATTTCAGGTATAGGCCTCGTATATATGCCTACCCCAATATTAAAATAACTATTAGAATGATCAGAATAAAATCGTACTTTTGCATAATAATCTAATCGGTTTGATATATTCTGGTCAATGCTGGTGTGTGTGTGTGTGTGTGTGTGTGTGTGTGTGTGTGTGTGTGTGTGTGTGTGTGTGTGTGTGTGTGTGTGTGTGTGTGTGTGTGTGTGTGTGTGTGTGTGTGTGTGTGTGTAGGCCTATATATAATGTATACATAGAGTATAACCATACAAAAAAGATTCCCATTTTACAATCCCCTGTTGTGTTTAAACTGCATTGAGAGAATGCCATTAACTCGCTGTGCTCCAAATACTGAATCACCGAAATAATGAATGAATGGTTCCCATCTTACTAGGGCAAGACCCGTTGTGTTAAAACTGCATAGAGAGAATGCCATCAACTCACTGTGTTCAACACACTGAACCACTGAAATAATCTAGCAATGAAACATGCCGCCTAATGAATTGACGTGACCCTTTCAGGCACAGAGCCCGTGCAGTTCAAGAGGCTTTAAAGGGCACACGCCGCAATTAGTTGATGTGTAGGAGTGAAGGACACTTACCATATTGCTGTCCTTTACTTTCAGTTTGCTTTGCTGTGGTGAAGAACCGGCACATGCGGACGGTGACCAATTACTTCATTGTCAACCTGTCCTTTGCCGACGTGTTGGTCACCCTCACGTGTCTACCCGCGAGCCTGGTGGTTGACATCACCGAAACATGGTTTTTTGGAAGCACGCTCTGCAAAATCGTGCCTTACCTTCAGGTAAGAGGATGATATTTTGGTGGGCTGCATTCATAACTTCACATTAGATTCGTTCATTCCAAAGGTTAGGTTCTGCAGTTTCTGCGGCCCCATTTAGGTCAGCCAGCTGAATTAGCCCCAGGAATAATGTAATATAGACACCTGAAGCTGCCCCACTCTCACTGGTTCTGTGCGTTATATGAATCAAGCTCGTCTCATGAAAGGACGAGCCTCGCCTATTTTCTTTTATTATTATTTTTTCATTCCTCTGTTTCAAAGGACCATTACCATATTTACCATATATTTAAGTAGAAAAAAAAGACTATAATCAAACGCTGGCATTCCTAGTTGTGGTTCTATTTCAATATATTTTCCATATGAGCTCCTCAAAGGGTTGTGACAGGCGTACAAGGGAACGTGAATGGCTCAACGTACACACGCGCGCGTACACACACAAGTGGGGAAATCGGAAAAGGCAATATGTATGATTCTGCAGGCCTAAGTGCGGCGGAAAGCCTCCGATGTTTACAATTGCATTGATTTCGCTTTCGGTTCACTCTTAAGTTAACAAGCGTCTGGCAAATCAGTCAGAAGCACTCAGGCAGTCCTGCCAATATCAGCCCAACCTAACGATGGTGGTGGAGAGTGTTTGTAATCAACCAACATTGAATCAGGAAGAATTGATTATTGCAACCACAAGTTTAGATCCTCACATTTTTGAAAGTGAGGCTAAAACATACGCACAAGGGCATGTTTGATTTTGTGTCTGGCGTTCGGGGCACAAGCAATGTAGGGTCCAACAGTTTCTTTATGGGGATATAGAGATATAGTCACGTCTTACACTGATGGGGACCTTGGGCATCCCAACCCTGCCTGCCAATCATTACCGCCAAGAGGACTTTTGTTGAACTGTTCTAAACGGTCAAGGACAGGATGCAGTTATTCAAATCAATTCATCATGAATAATACCAGCCTGAAGGTTAACCATTGAAAATAAAGTTGTATACAGCCATTTCCTTATAAAAAAAAAACTCTAAGGAGACAAAAGCATTCAATACCAAATTATTCCATGGATTGGTTGTAAAACCAAGGCTGCACTATTTTAAATGCTGACCTACTGATAAGAGACTTTTAACAATGGATACAGGGTCTTTCCTGGAGTTTTTTTAGGCACTGGTAGATAAGCTCCTGGCTCTTGTTTGGTGCTCCGCAGTCGGCTCATTGAGGCGGGCTGGAGCCCAACGCCCAACCAGAGGGAAGCTCTCCAGCCGGACAGGCTTTTAATCATCTGTGCTTTGAGCTGTCTCTCCAATAAAGAAGCATCAACAACGCTGGTCTATTGATTCCACATCGCTGCAATAAAGCAATAGTAGTAATGAGGCCTCATGACAGCCAAAGCTTTTTTAAAGACAGCGTGAAATGAAAATGGATTTTTCACACTGTTATCTAATGTCCCTCATTTATCACATAAAAATCACATATGGCCATATACACGCTTATATATATATATATATATATATATATATATATATATATATATATATATATATATATATATATATATATACTGTATACACATACAGCCAGCAGAAGCCTCTGTGTCAAATTCACCCCCTCAGAGATCAAATCCACAATTTGGTCCCAGCTGTTAATGTTACATTTGACTTGCAAATGCATCAAATTCCAGAAACAATATTAATGCAGTTTTGAATTTGGGTTTTTGCGACATCCTCAAAAGTATAATGCCCAGTGAGACGTGTGAGTCCGATTTGTGTGTTTCTACACACCAGTAAAAGCATATCCACTAAATCCTTGGTTCCATTTGCCAATGGAAATAATGTTACAAGGACAGACCCATAATCATTATTATTTGTAAACTGTGACAACACAGTTTCTGAGTTCCAATACACGGTGTTGAATTTGTGTTCTCCAACTGTGGCTTTTTTTACCTGGAGTCACATATTCAGTTCCCTTCCTCCGTAATACACGACCGGGAGTAGTATAACGGCTATAGGCTATTCCACTCCCAGGGGAAAGGTTCTAAGATTGATATTCAATGTAAGAGAGACTTTAGGCATCATGCAAGAGGACCCAACACCAACCTGCTGTTTAAATGATTTAATTCCCAATGAGTCACTCATAAAATCATCTGCAATCGTTTAATGATTATTGTCAAAGAAGCTAAACGCCGTCGCCTGATGTAACACTAATCCTTGATTGTAATTGAAGTGTAGGCGAAAACATTAGATTGAATTTTATCTGGAAGATAAGAATCAAAACCAAACCACACATATTCCACTCAGCAATAATCCAGGCAAGCACGCCTAACCACGAACCACAACAAGCACGTAACCTCGTCCGCTCTTGAACCCACTAGACTAACCCCAGTAGGGACTAACCCCATCCATGGTGTGTGTTCTGTCTGTAACCTTCCAGACCATCTCCGTGTCCGTCTCTGTCCTGACACTGAGCTGCATCGCCCAGGATCGCTGGTACGCCATCTGCCACCCTCTGATGTTCAAGAGCACGGCGAAGCGTGCGCGCAAGAGCATCGTGCTCATCTGGCTGGTGTCCTGCACCATCATGGTACCCCAGGCAATCGTCATGGAGTGCACCAGTTTATTCCCAGAGCTCACCAACAAGACCAGTCTGTTTACGGTGTGTGACGAGCACTGGGAAGGTGCGTGGCCTGCCCTGGATGATCGCTTTGGTGGAGCTCGGGGGGGGATTAGTGTTGTGTGTTGAAAGATGAGATGGTTGGGTTGTTATCCCAGCAGAAATATTGGAAAGAACGTAGACTTAATCAGGGGTTTTCGGAGGATATTTTGGGGTCAAAATAAAATTTTGGTTGCTGCTCTGCTTCTTGCACACTGGAAATTTTAGGATGAAATCAGCTTACTTGATTAAACACCCTAGGAAAATGTAGGATGAAACTATTTTACGCGATAAATCCTAATCACCCGAGGGAAATCTGAGTGGCACACCAGTGGGAACGAATATAAACTACTCGGAATGCGCTGGGTTGTAATAGGAATTGTATAATGATATCACAACAACAAAATAAAACAAATTACAAGTAAATAATTATGTTCTCGAGACATGGGAGTAACAGTGTAGATAATGTCATCAATAAAAAGAACAGGCTAGAACAGACAATATCATCATTTTAATTATGACATTGTGTAGCCAGCATTTTCCAATCTGATTTCTTGCCTATAGCAGTGCCAGAGCAATTCCCTGCTAGGTGGAATTGGTATTATGTCATTAGCATGATTGGATGTGTATCTCTGTGATTAATTTATTCATTAAAATAAGAGTAAAAACATTAGTTTGAACTTGTCCTCCAGTGTGACAGCTTGTAAGGCCGTCTGGCACCAGTCAACCGTCCACTAAAGAAACCTTCCTGAATTGTCCTTTTTGACAGAGGAGATCTACCCCAAGGTGTACCACACCTGCTTCTTCATCATCACCTACTTTGCACCGCTGTGTTTCATGGTTCTGGCCTACATCCAGATATGCCACAAGCTGTGGTGCCAACAGGTGTGTGGCTGCAACGACAACGCCTGCATGCATGTACAAACCTCCCCCCCCCGTTCACAACGCTGGAATTCGCCCGCTCTACCACAAGCCCCTTATGATGCCTGACGCGTTCTCCCTTTACCTTTTTTAAAATGAAACCCGACCCCAGATCCCAGGCAGCGCCTCGGTGATGAAGAGGAAGTGGCACTCATTCCAGTGCCGCACCCAGGCCTCGGCCCCCGGAGAGCCCGTCCGGGTGAGGACCGTCTCCCTGTGTGCGGAGGTCAAGCAGGTCCGAGCCCGGAGGAAGACGGCTCGCATGCTGATTGTGGTGCTGTTCGTCTTCGCCCTCTGCTACCTGCCAATCAGTGTGCTCAACATGATGAAAAGGTAAGGGTTATGCTGGGCGGCTGCTGATGAGCTCGTTCCAATCTCACTGTCTGAACACACACTCACACACTCACAGGACCGCACGTTTTAGACCCTTCAGACGGGGCAATGTGCTATTCTTGGTCTAGTCCGTTCTTGGTATGCTACAATTTTTTTTATTTTGTACAAAAGTGCAGCATGGATATCAACATCCGTGCAACAACAAATAAAAAATACTGATGGAAATTGGAGCTGGTGTTCAGGCTGTCATGTCTGACTGTCATGCAGGGTTTTCGGGACTTTTAAAAACACCAACGACAGAGAAACCGTCTACGCCTGGTTCACCTTCTCCCACTGGCTCATCTACGCCAACAGCGCCGCCAACCCCATCGTCTACAACTTCCTAAGCGGTAAGCTCGCAAGAACGCCCGACACAACGCGCGATGCCCTGTGTTTCTGCAAGGCCCCCGTGAAGTAGTATTCACCCCGCTTTGGTTCACAGGGAAGTTCCGTGAGGAGTTCAAGGCGGCATTCTCCTGCCACTGCGTGGGTCAAAAGCCGAGCCGCACCAAGAGGCGAACCAGGGCAAGCACGGACAGTCGCAAGTCCCTGTCGACGCAGGTCCACAATGTGGACAATGTGTCACGCGCATCTCCGACCAGGTGGTGTTGTCCCACAACAGCGTGGAGCTCATCACGACGCATAACGTCGCACAAGAGACGGGCATTGAAACGACGTAGATCGATATGTGAACGCATGATATTTTCATCGGTTTAGTTACTGTAATTATTGTAAATATATGATATCACGCAAGGAAAGAACGCAGCCTATTGTAACATAAGGATTGGATATATTATGTACAGGTGGACTTTGCAGGGGAAAAGATGTTGGCTCTCATTAGAAGAATATTGACCCCACTGTGCCTTGCTAAAGAACAGGTTTCGTATTGACATAGAGGCTTTGTGTTTTTATAGATGAGTTTGATGATGTAATGTATACTATTCCATGCCTGACCTGTAAGGGTTAAGGTTAGGGATGAATGATAGGATGAAATTGTTTTCATCCTATCATTTGATTGCAATCATTTAATTGCATCTTTTCCCTATAGTACACAGTAAAATGTGCTTTTCAAATGGATCTCGGTTTGGTTACATTACCAGAGATCTGTCTTGAACTTTGATAATTCCTACAGTTGCTTTGTGATAAAACCTCAAAGCAGGATACATGTGTAAGGATAAAAAGCGTTTATATACCAAGGTTGTGGGGTGGGTTCGCCTGCAGAGCTGTTTGTCATTCTAGTGGTGGTAGGGTTCAGCGAATGTAAGTGCATGTGTGCATGTGAGTTCTTGTATTTGTTGGTCATGCATGTATACACCATCCACTCACATTTTGCTTTATGGTCCACACTTAAAGTCTCATGTTTGCTGTGTTCGGACAAGAATACCCTCTAGATTCTACAACTGGTTGACGAATTCATTGTGTCTAGATTGTGTAACGCATACTTACTACACAAGGGGAATGACGCGCTCTTTCAGATGAATGAGATGATCAGCGGGAATCTCTCAGAACGTGACGCACACGGTTGTAAGCGCGTTACGCTGGGGATTGTGAGCGTGCTTCCCCCCCTGCTGTGCTGTGATATTGCGGCTTGGAGAATCCCAGCTTCTCCTGTTAAGACGGAGGATTGGAAAATCTTGATTTTTCCGTTTACAATCATTGGAGCTGGAGAGAGCTTGACCAGGGCTGCCAAGTGTTACCTGGATAATGGCCTAATGATTTTTTCTTTTGACCCTCCTGATGTTTGTTTGTTTGTTTGACGATGCTTTAGTGGATATGCTGTTATTTTAATGCATATAATTGTAATATCTTCACGCCTGCCTCATCCCTGCCATTGTTCCCATGGTGACCTATACGGCAACACAATCAGTGTTCACTGGTATCCACAAAGTTGGAATAACAATTACCAGCTCTCTAGCGACCTCTGACATGTCCATCCGTCTGTCTTTCTGTCTGTACACCGCCTTTCTGATGTGTTTATCTTGGTGTCAATTGTTTATCTCAGAGACATGGTTGCATTGCTTGCGTTAAGTATAAATTGTTTCACTAGAATAAACATATTTTAACAAGATTGCAGTACGTCAATAGGTTTAAATCTTTTTTTTTTCCAATACCTCAGTCAAGTGAACTATTTATCACGTGATTCTATGAAGTAAAGCAACAATATTAAGTATTCTGCTGGAAACAACCAAAGGACCTGCCTGACCATTGATTCATTCACCTGTCCCATGCATTTATTCATCTACCTCTTTAGCCATCCATCCTTAAGCGTTGATCCACCCAACCATACATTTTCTGTCAAAGGTTTTCTAGCCAAGATGAACACACACACACACACACACACACACACACACACACACACACACACACACACACACACACACACACACACACATACGCATGCATGCATCCACTCATGCACACACACACACACACACACACACACACACACACACACACACACACACACACACACACACACACACACACACACACACACACACACACACGCACACACACATACACACATACACACATACACACATGCACATACACAGCACTCAAACACACACATACACCTGTCAAATTAACAGACTTCTTAAACCTATTGTCAATAATAATTACAGTTTTTAACTGCTAGTGTTTATTGTGCAGAGGAGTAAAAGGTAAATCAATGTCAATCTTCAATTATAATAAAATACCTATGGCAGGTATTCTTTGTTCATTGTCATTGTCATGTGTCAAGGTAATACTTAAGTTAATGTGAGTGGGTTTGGCTTTGAGGAGCTAATCCTATTCAGCTAAGAATGGATGACATTAAAAATAATGACAGTTAAAACGTAGTGCTGCCTACTCACCTACACAGCTAAAGCCACAGGCAAATATAATCTTCAAATACCAACATTATTATCAGTAATTAAAAGCAATCAACAAAATAAACATTATGATAGCCTTAACATGACTAACAACCAGGGTCCTGGGTTGCCAATAAGCCTACCTATATGTAACACGTGCACCTCATATTTCCATGTTTTCTTTTCTACCATTTTCCCTGACAATTAAACAAATACGTGTAATAAATTAGAACTTACTCATATACTGATATTCCAAGATTAGTTTGAACTTTATTTCCTTGCTTTAACAGGGAACTGTTACTTCACGTCGTTTCATTGATGGTACTTTACTTATTTACTGATATTATTCACATGTAAACATATAATGGCTTGGGTTTTTGTCTCCCCAGTATTTCCAGCCCTTGCGTCACACCTCCCATGCACTGGGCTGCTATTAATGTCAGGGGTGACGGATCACTTCCTCCGCACATTGGAGTGAGTCGAGTCATGGACCAGGAAAAAAAATCAGTTCATCTGCGATTTTGAGCATCAGCGCTTAGCTAATTATTATCAGTATTGATACTGACACGGTGATGCAATTTGTGGAGCTATTGACCCACAACGTTGCCCACTTAATATCAGGGGTGGCCTAGGGGGACCTGACTCATTCGCTGTACAGAAGAAAACAAATCCATGCGGTCCTTAAGGGTCCAAGAGGCTAAAAGGTTCAGCATGTAACAAAAGCCCATGTAGCCTGCCAAGTTTCCGAAATCTGGAAATCCTTGATCTAGAGATACAATGTGAAAACCTAAATATAGGAAATGTTTGATTGCCGACATTTAATAATGGTAAAATTGGCCTGACAGCTCTCCAAAAAAAATCACGAAGAACAGATCTGGTGCTTTCGAAGGATGAGGCTGATCCAGTAAATGATGTATTGTTCATGGTTGTTATTTAACTAACTGTCTGCACAGTTGCGATAGGAAGTACGCTTCGTCGGTTTAATTGAGCGGACGCGCCAGATTGATTGGGATCTATCGCGAGGACATCCCCTGTCATCAGCTGCCTCAAATCTCGCTCGTCTATGTTGACGTCAAGGGCAGAATCGGCTCAGTGTCCACAGAGCAGCTGGCGTTTACTCCACTGGTCCCCCCTGAGATCAGAAACACGTCAACATGCCGACAACACATCTGGGAAACGCTCTGATACTAGGTGAGTGCCACTTGTTATAGGCTTTTGGGTGAATTTGGATGCATTTTACGAAAAGGGATGAAAGCATAGACGTATAAATAATAAATATCAGAGATCAACTGTTTCTTCTACACTGCGCGTTTCACTGGATTAAAAACATTTGCTGACTATCATCGCAATATTGAATTCTCTCACTTTGAATTCTGCCTAATATCATTCTAGTCTCAACTTGAGACTAGAAATCCATACATTTGTGGTTTGGATTTCATAAGTGGTTTATGAACTATGCATGACTCCTTTGCAGGAGTTGTGATCCAT
Organism: Melanogrammus aeglefinus; assembly: GCA_900291075.1. NCBI lineage: Eukaryota > Metazoa > Chordata > Actinopteri > Gadiformes > Gadidae > Melanogrammus > Melanogrammus aeglefinus. The sequence goes on from OLKM01000057.1 coordinate 276,462, forward strand.
CATATTGCAATGGGGCTGCTCTCTAAACCCCCCGACTGCTTGAGGTCGATAGATACCTGCATCTCTGATCTGTGCAGAAACATGGACCAGGCAGGTGCCATTGGCTCACTGTGTGGCGATGACGGTAAATATCACACCACACTCACCATCATCGTTCACATAATGTCTAAAGTGTTTGAGCTCTCAAATGTACAGCATAACACAGGTTTATTCTGAACAGTGCAATTCTTAGGACATGGATTCATAAATAAGGGTGATAACATTAGAGAAAGCACCCAAACTGTGCTATAGTGATATAGAAGTGCGCATAAGTGTGTTATTGTCTTTCTCGGTTGTCATTAACGGCGACACAACAATGATCACATTTTCTCAGAAGGATTAGGAACTGAATTGAGTTTGGCAGATAGCAATATGATTAGCTTGTTCTAGCTCAAGAAATAGCCTTGAGCGGTAGCATGATTGTAACTGGGGAGAACCTTCACCGCCCTATTGCCGACAGCTTGAGCACACAGCAATACCATTATTAAACACACACTTATGTGGATACAGGCCTTGAGAACAGTTGTATTCAAAGATGTGTACAAAGTCGTAATGTACAATACAACTGCGTATGCATGCGTGTGTTTTTGTTGTTTGTGCGTGCGTGTGTATGTGTGTCTGAGTCTGTTGCCTGCAGGTGTGCGTGCATGTGTGCGTCTGTGTGTGTTGGGGGGAGGAGGTGTTGCCTGCAGGTGTGCATGCATGTGTGTGTCTGTGTGTGTGCATGTGTGTGTGTGTGTGTGTGTGTGTGTGTGGTGTGTGTGTGTGTGTGTGCGTGTGTGTGTGTGTGTGTGTGTGTGTGTGTGTGTGTGTGTGTGTGTGTGTGTGTGTGTGTGTGTGTGTGTGTGTGTGTGTGTGTGTGTGTGTGTGTGTGTGTGTGTGTGTGTGTGTGTGTGTGGTAGGGTTAATCATCAAAAGGTTTTGCTTGATTAGTAAAAAATCCTGTTTTTCTTCTTCCCTGTTTATTCTGCGCTCCATTCCCGGACAAAGGGTGTCAAATAATAGGCTCGGAGGTCTGTAACATGAGCGTGAGGGCCATGCTGGAGCAGTTCCCGTCACTGCAGCAGTGTATGTGTGTTTGGTTGGAGGAGATGGAGGAGGGGGAGCCCTGTCGCTCTCTGCAAGCACTCACAACACAATGCCACCAGAAGCCAGGTGCAGTGTTCTCACCATCCTTGTTCCCCATAATCTCTGAAACATTCTGAATGGCCCACTTATTTACCCAGGTCCGGGATTCGTTAATCGTGGTTGCCCCATTCTCTGGGGGCACCACAAGGGTATAAATAAAATGTGTTTGAAGCAATGGCTGGGATGGATGTCTGATGGTGGAGGAGGGGGGGGAGGTGATGGTGAGCTACTGAGCTCACCACTATGTCACTTTATAATCAGTCGACATCTGCTTAAAAATGTATGTTTACATTTCACACCTGTTTATCTATTTTATATAACCCCTCAACTCTTCTACATCGGTGCATACTACTCGATAAATATTCATATTTCCCATTGTTATATTCCATGACACAGTATTCACAGTATTATGCACCGTTATTACTATATTTTATTGTCATTATGATCAGTTTGTTTTAATATTGCACTGTGGAAGGAGCATAAAGGCTCAGTTATGGTTCCATGTCCGACGCAGCGCAAGAGGGGTCTACGGACCCCTTGCGTCCCTGCGGACCCTCCGTGCGTCCACCGCAAGGGCCTGACGTTCGGCTCCCAAAAAGTGTTCACCTTCCGTCGAGGCTGACGCAGCAGCAGCAAGGGCTGTGATTGGCCCGCTAACTAAAACCTGACGTAAACATGCGTTGGTGCATGTGATTGATAAACCATCTTGAATCTTGAATCTTCATCTCTAAGTGCACTGCTTTACAGTACACTGCAATTCAGTGCACTTAGTTGCACAGTGCGCAAATTTTGACAAGCTAGTACCGTCTCAAATCAAACACTGCCGCTGCGCACTTACCGGAAATGACTCGACAGCTTCTTCTTCTACAACTTTTTAACGCCGATTGCAACCAACCAACCGCCGCCATTTGAAAAGTAGTGACGTATCTTCCGTTTAGCGACGTAGCTCTGGACGTAGCGTCATCTACGTCACCGAACCGCAATGCTGGTCCATACTACTGATTATTAATTTGAATTATAAGCTTCCCAAGTGATCTCAAGTGCCATACCATGTACGGGCATAACGCGCACAGGCACCAATAGAACACTAAAACTAAAAACAACTTGCTAACCAACAGATTCCTTGGTTGGTAATACTGTTTTCCATACTGTGTAGACTAGGGCAGCTTGTGTCAAAGACAGACAGAGGGAGGAATGGACCAGGGGCAATATAAAGGTTGGCGTGGGCAGACCTAGCCTGTCACTTGGGGGCGCCGGCAGTCCGTAGTGGGGCGCAGAGCCAATCACTAATACTTTGCCATGTGACCATGCTTTTATGAATCGGGATTGGGGACAGACGCGCAATGCATTGTGGATCCGTTCGCTCCGTCAAAAAGTTGAAAATTGTTGAACTTTTTCGGCAGCGACGGATCCGTCATCCAATCAGATCGCGTATGCAAATTTAAGCACCGTGACACTACTCGGGGCTCACGACCCTCGGAAATGCTGCCCCCATCCGTTCAGCCATGTTTTCCCTAGGCCGTCCCTGTCTGACTCCCATCGTCCACAATGAAATGAACACACAAGGATGTTCTTAAAGAGTAGTAATAGATATTAATATATTTAAACGAGTTACACCATTATAATGTTAAACGTATGCACAAGTCGTGCATTGGGAAACTTAGTAAAGGTGTGGAAGAAGACATGGGAGAGAGGAGACTGCTGCAAATGGACTGGAAAGCCAGCAATTTATTCGGTGTCGGTAATTATCTGCCTTCTTGTCTTCTTCCTGATTGGGTTGGGATGGCTCAACGGAGTGCATTTAAATGGATTCTTTGTTAATGATCGATACAGAGAAAATGGGTTGAAGATCATTATGTAACGACCGCAATGCTGGTCCATACTGACTGATTGTGTGTGTGATGTGTGTGTGTGTGTGTGTCTGTGGTACGTGTGTGTGTGTGTGTGTGTGTGTGTGTGTGTGTGTGTGTGTGTGTGTGTGTGTGTGTGTGTGTGTGTGTGTGTGTGTGTGTGTGTGTGTGTGTGTGTGTGTGTGTGTGTGTGTGTGTGTGTGTGTGTGTGTGTGTGGTGTGTGTGTGTGTGTGTGTGTGTGGTGTGTGTGTGTGTGTGTGTGTGTGTGTGTGTGTGTGTGTGTGTGGTGTGTGTGCGGTGTGGTGCGGTGGGGGGGGGGGGGGGTGTTGGAGGGGCAACAAGTGCTGAGCTCTCCTTGGGCCAACCAAAAAGGCTGTAACAACATCAACAACAACAACAACAACAACAACATCAAGTGGTGCCCGTTCTCCCTCCGTGTCAGTGCACAGCGCCGGTGGGTCCTGCCTGAGGAGCATCGGGATGTGTCTCGCCGACCCGGTCTGCAACCGGAACCTGTGGCCGCTGCTGGAGGCGTGCGGCGAGGAGCAGTGCAACCGCACGCGGTGTCGGGGCGCGTCCCGGCGCTTCTACGGGGGCCTGCCGGCGGCCGTGGCCGACCTGCTGGTGATGTGCGACTGTGGGCCCGGGGAGAAGGACTGCCAGCGCATGGCCGCCAGGCTGCACAGCGGCACGTGCGGCGGTGAAATGTGGAGCTGTCAGGAAGGGGTTAGCCACTGCTGGAGGGACCCCAGCTGCAGGTGCTAATACACTGTGAGTGTGTGTGTGTGTGTGTGTGTGTGTGTGTGTGTGTGTGTGTGTGTGTGTGTGTGTGTGTGTGTGTGTGTGTGTGTGTGTGTGTGTGTGTGTGTGTGTGTGTGTGTGTGCTCTCTTTCGCCCTCTTGCCAGCTGGGTTTCTCTTTCTTGCTCTCTTGTCTCTTTCATGGGCACCCTTTCTATTTCTCACCCCTTCCGTTTCTCTGCGCTCTTTATCTCTCTCACACACACTTTCTCTCAATCGGTCTTGCTCTCTCGCTCTCTCGCCATCTGTGTCGCTCCTTTTTGTATTTCCTTCACGGTGTTTCGCTCACACTCTTTTTCTCCCTGTCTTCTTTTGCGCTAATTATCTGTCATTCTCTTTCTCTTTCTCTTGCTCACTTGAGCACACCCTAACTTTCTCTCCATCTCTCCCTTCTCGCCTCCACTCCTCTCTCTCCTTCTCTTGATCTCTTGTCGTCCTAACTTTCTAGAGCTCTTCTCTTCTCTGACTCCTCTCTCTGTCTTCTGTCTCTAGTGCTCTTCTCTGTCTCTGTCTCTTTCTGTCTCTGTCTCTGTCTCTCACTTTTATGTCCATTCTATCTCCTCTTCTGCAACTCTGAATGAGCGAAAATATAGGATACATTTGAATATACAGTAAGAATATATAATGAGACATGTCATGATCTACGTCTGTCCCAATCAGTCAATGTGGAGAATTGTACGGTACTGTCACACTGCTTTCCTATTGTTGTGTAGCATTAACAGCATAGCTTTTGTCCCTGATTCAAACAAAATGTAATCTCCACGTGCAAAACGGGTTGAAGATCTTCAACCATAGATTAAACAAATCATTCAGTGAGGCAATGTAATGAACAATGCCATGTACGTTTCCCTTCTAGAAGCCTTATCTTAATTACATTCCCCTCCCTCTTTTTCCCTGATCCTCTTCACAAACCCTCCAATTAAGATGAAATGTGATCCCATACACCAAAAAGGAATGTCCTTCACGAAAATCTATAATAATAATAATAATAATAATAATAATAATAATAATAATAATAATAATAATAATTCATTGTATTTATATAGCGCTTTTCAATGACCCAAAGACGCTTACAGTGAAGGGGGGACCTCCCTAACCACCACCAGTGTGTAGCCCCCACTTGGGTGATGCACGGCAGCCAATCTGTGCCAGAACGCTCACCACACACCAGCTTGAGGTGGAGAGTGAGGGAATTAATGAGTCAGCCAATTATACAGGAGGATGATTGGGGGGCCAGATTAATTGAGCCTGGTTGGGCCAGGACACCGGGGGGAACCCCTACTCTTTGCAATAAGCATCCTGGGATCTTTTATGACCTCAGTGAGTCTATGTGAGGACAGCAGCACTTGTCTGCACATAACGGAGTCTGCATTGTCTCGGCAGTAATTGGGAGAAAAACAATTTCAAGGGCTGAGAATGCTAAACTTTGCGGTCATCCAACAAGAGGCTTGCTTACACTTATACCCTTGCTGTTGTTGTTGTGGTTTTGTTTTGTTGTTGCATCCAAACAAACAGACAGCGCTTGAAAAGCTTTATATCGAAATGCTGGCATGCGGAGAGTGCGCCGTGTGGGGAATATGACGATGGAAACGAGGAGTGCGTTTGGCAGATGGAACCAGCTCTCCTTCTCAGCAGGGAGGCTGAGTGCAGAACGGCATTCCTGGCGTTGATGGGCACGCCACTTCAGTACCCGTGCACTTGCACGGGCTTGAACTCCGGCGAGCGGCAGCGATGCGACACCATCAGTAATGTACTCCACAATCGCTCACGCTTCAGTGAGTGTGCTCATGTTACGAGGCGCGTGGTTCGTTGTGATTTGTAGCTCGTACAGTGAGGGGCCCGGTCACATGATTCTACTTTACACATGTTTCGTTTGAATGTATTATTTATAGAGGGACTCTGGCCAGCATTAGTGGATTCTAACAAAACCTTTGACACTGGGGAATCAAAGTCTGATGGACACACCTGGGTGACTGGTAAGGCAATTCAATGATTTATGATATATTGTATATGTAGTACAGTGTTGTGTATTTTCATTCATTCATTCATTTCGCATAATAACAAACATCGCACTGCTACATTTTCGATTATGAAACTATTAAAGATGTTGTCCATTCAGGTCACCTCCTTTACGGGCTGATATACTTGGCCCTTATTGTAATCGTCATCTTAGTGACCACTGGGATTCTGTGTAAATCTGGGTAAGTATGACACCAAAAAGAAACTTGATTGTAATATCCAAAACATAGTCATCGTATTCTATAACGTGTGATTCATTTTTTTTCTCCAGCGTGCTGAGGAAAAAAGGACAAACGCAGTTTCACCCCCTGGGGAAACCAACATGTGTGGTTATTCTCTGACAAACTAAACAAACGTTCTCTCCGTCACGAAGAGGGGAAATAATGTAGCACTATACTTTGTAGGAGGTCCCCACAGTTATAATGGTACATGTGCTGTTCCATGAAGGTAAATTAGTCAACTAGTCCTTTATTTACTGATATTTGTTTTGTTGTTGCTGTACACTAGGAACCCTTTCATCAAAGGGACTATGTTGGTATTTATGTTGGTATTTATGTTGGTATTTCTCCCCATTTCATGTTCATGCTTGTTTTGTATTTGTAGCAAGATATGATTGATGTTATTGATTAGATCATTGATTTGTTGCTTGAAAAAACAACCATAGCCTATATATTTATTTTCATTCATGTATTTTTAATGATAAAAAAAAAAAACACTGTTACCAAATGGCGAAACAACATCAGCGGCATGTCATCCAACACCCACACAATATCCATATGTATAATATTTGTGTGAAAGTATTTCACACGACAAACTGAAATGACATGCACTGAAATACCACCCATCTCCTGACATTAATGCTCGGCATCAAAGAGAGCTCTAATAATGAGGGCAGGCAGCAGGCTGATCTGGCAGGGTGGCGAGAGGATATGTTGGAGAGGGCTCAGACACTAAGATGGCACGCACCGAAAAAAAAAAACCCTCCTTTTGCTCCTGAATCATCCACATAACTGAATCATCCATCACTATCTGATGATTGCACTTATACGTTTGGCAGCTTATAAGGGGCAGAACAGCGATGCAAATTATCCTGTCTGGTATTTTTTCTAAAGACTGTACAGCAACATGGCATGGATGTAATTATCAGAGACAAAATTACAGACGTTGGGATAAGTATCTGCTTCTGTTATGGCCAACAAACATTCCCTTCTGGGCTTTCAGACCTTGAATTTTGTATTGCCTTCACCAACCACTGTCACTATCCAACAGCCCTGATTGCAGTCACATATCACATCATCCCGTGCACTGAATATTATTTGATATAAGGAATGTGGCAAAATGAAAGTTCTCTCTCTCTCTCTCTCTGCTCTGACTCTTCTCTTGTCTGATATCTGTCTGTCTGTCTGTCAAATGTCTGTCTTCTGTCTGTCTCTCTGTCTCTGTCTGTCTCTCTTCTCTCTCTCTCTCTCTCTCTCTCTCTCTCTCTCTCTCTCTCTCTCTCTCTCTCTCTCTCTCTCTCTCTCTTCTCTCTCTCTCTCTCTCTCTCTCTCTCTCTCTCTCTCTCTCTCTCTCTCTCTCTCTCTCTCTCTCTCTCTCAATCAGGAATCTTTGGCAATGGTAAGTGAGCTCAGGGCTTGGGATTTGAGGCATCATTATCAAGGTGTGGGTGTGTGTGTATGTGCGGATGTTACTTTGTTGTCCTCAATAGCCTATGTATTTGATAAAGGTAAAATAAGTTACAATAAATATCTAAATCAGACTTCTTTGGCCATGTCAATTGAGTAGGGCAAGACCTAAATCCTCCTCATTCTGTGTGACTGCCACGGACCTGGTATCTTCCTATAGCCTCTCAACACAGCTGCCCTGTTACTGCCTCGTCTGCAGGGAAACGGGACAAGGAGATGACCGGCAGCACCTGCAGTTGAAGTGGCAAGGATTGCGTCTCCCGGGCTTTGATTCACAGCTGCGATCCTCTTGCTTGCGCGACCCTGGAGTTTGTCTTGCGGTTGAGCGAGTGACAGATGAAGTCCCCCGCCGCGATCACTTTGGAGAGGTCCACTCCCTGAAGTAAATCATGCAAAGTGATAATTATATTCGTCAGTGGCATCACCATCATCATCCTTGTCATCACCGCCATCTTCCCAATCATCATCACTAACATTCCCATAATCATCCTCGTCATCATTAAAAAAAAACACACACACAAACCGCTGATGTTAGTAGCCTAGGTGTTGGGGTCATATGTGATAGCTGCGCTAAGAGCCTAGCACATTTCTAGGTCACGCAAAAAATAAAATCTCTCGAATGTGTAGTAAGTGAGTCCCACCAGAAGGGAGAGCACTTGGCACAGCGCAAAACATGTGCGCTAACCGGTGAATTCATCGGTCTGCAAAAAAGAATATCGGGACGATTTCGAAAATTCAATGTCCCCGTAATCAAATCTTCCAAATAACTGACCAGATGACAATGTCACTTTTGGCAGCCACAAAGGCACGCTGAATGATAAAAACACAAAAAAAATCCAACGCTTTGAAAAAAAATAAACGAAGCGACGAGTGACACTTACCGTCTGAATGCCCATGCCGTGGAGCATGTAGAGCACGTCCTCCGTTGACACGTTGCCAGACGAACCCTGGGCGTAAGGGCACCCCCCGAGGCCTGCTACTGCCGAGTCCACCACACAAACCCCCATCTGGGACCAACGTACAAGAGAGACATTCAGCACCCCTGATGAGCCCTGGCCCTGGCCTCCACTCCCCTGCCCCCCCCCCCCCCCCCCCCCCCCAGGTAAACCCCCCCAGAACAATGGTCCTTGGTTCTGCTTTATTTGTTGGATTTGGTGCCCCGTACCCACTTGCCAGGTCCTTGTGGTCATGTTTTACATCTGTTGAGGAGAACTGTGGGCTTATGTCTGGGGGAAGATTGAGTAGGCACACCGATACGGCTGACTCATCCTGTTTTTGGTGTCATCTCAACCGCCAGTGGCGGTGTAATTATGGCCTTGTTCATAGTGAGCCATTATGACCGCTATGAAGAGTATGCTTCATGCACTCCTAACGTTCCTTCTAACTCGTGTTTGTACAGCACCGCTCTCTGCCCTGAACCAGAATGGGGATTTGCTCATACTTACCAGTGTGTACAGGGACGTTTTGTTCCTTACGATGCCTTAAACAGACTAACCAGTAACCGCTAACGGAGGGATATATGGGCTTATTCTGCTCTGTCGTTCATATGAAATTGAGCAATATTGAGTCATAGTCACAGTTTCTAAGAAATAGCCTAATTCTCAGGGTACTTTCAATTCCAGGCCGAAAGATACTGACAAATAACTGACTTCTTCCTCAATCGCTTGGGAGAAAACTATATCAGTTGGAACACTCCACCTGCACCACGTAACGTTCTCGCTGACGCCATCACCTCGGTTATATTTGAAATGACGTGCCGTCTAATGACAATAAAAGTCTTCCCCTGCATCGAAACCGCACCGCCTTAAAAGGATGGAGCCCTTCACATCACTTGCCTCTGCAGCGTATAGCACCCCAATACCCGTCAGTGTTGTCAACAGACCAAAGAATCCCTGGTGAGCTGGAGCCCTGGGAGGATCGCTTCATTCTCATACTATCTCATCACTTTGAAACAGAAGTCATGGCATCACTCACACACCACGCAGGTTTAATCTTAAACAAGACTGCTGCATTGCTCAACAACAGCCACACACTGCTTCCCCTATTACTACGGCTGTCTTCTCTTCTTCTTCTTCTTCTTCTTGTAAATACCACAAGCAGGACTATGCCCCGCACTCCCCCGTCGAAAAACAACTCCAGAGCAAAGGCCTTGAGTCGTCAGATCAAAGCGGGGGGATGCGTTCCACATGCCAGGGGAATTGTCGTGAGAATATCATATGGAAGATGTGCAGCAGCCCCGACCCAGCACGGCCCGAGCCAGATGCCAGAACGTCAACCTCCAACCCCCCCCCCGCCCCCCCTCCGCGCCGGACCCCCGCAGTGAGGCCTCATTAACACCCCGTTCCCCTCCGCGGTCAGCGGGTCACGCTCCTCGTTATCGTAGGGAGACAGCCCCCCCCCCCCCCCCGTGGGGAACCTCTGGGTCAACAGCATTAGTCATGAAAATCTCTTGTTCCTCCATGGAACAATGTTCCTAATTGCCCCTCTTTCTGGCATGTAAATCCCGGGGCAAGGCGGCCCCGTCTCCGTTTCGGGGGTCCTCCAGAAGGGCTGTAGTAATTGCTGTTTGTGTTGGCGGGCAGCGAGCAGGGAGGAGGCTGGTGGTGGTAGTAGTGGTGGTAGTAGAAGTGGGGCTGGAGGTAACACAGGGTGTCCGGACCTTGAGAAACCCCAGCGCAGCCAGAGCAGCAGGATATTCAGACTTCATTTTTGTTTTTGTATAAACAAGGATTTGTAATCCACCGTGGCAATCCTCACACTTTTTCTGGGTGTGGGTTGGTGTGTGTGGTGTGTGGGGGTGTGGGGGTGTGGGGGTGGGGGGGTGGAACCAGTGTAAGGCAAGCCGGGGGATCCGCAGGAACAAAAGGCCCGGGAACAAGGCTCCCGTTCAGCAGTCCTGCGCTGGTTCTGTGGACGCTAATCAAACAGGAACTGGTGGTCAGGGAGCTCCGTCCCGAAGGCGTTTGGATTTCTGCGCACCGCTAGGTTAGCAGTAGTCGTGGTTGTGTAGGGCTGGAAAATGCACAGTGCATTCCTGGGTCTAATACAAACCCTGGTTCCTGTTTTCATTATTCAGGTGGTTAAGTAGCTTCGTGATACGTTACACTCGCAGTGGATACATTTTGGGTTTTTGCAACTGCGTCATAACAATGTGTGCGTGTGCGTGTGCGTGTGTGTGTGTGTGTGTGTGTGTGTGTGTGTGTGTGTGTGTGTGTGTGTGTGTGTGTGTGTGTGTGTGTGTGTGTGTGTGTGTGTGTGTGTGTGTGTGTGTGAGAGAGAGAGAGAGGAGGTTGAAAGACCTGGGAAAAAAGGAAACATGGTACATGTGTATTGAAGCCTGCAAACCATGGCTCTATGGCTGTGAATAGGAGGATAAATGGGTTTCACAGGTGAGGTCCACAGCTGATAAGCACATCACATGGGAAGGTATTTAGGACCAACAGATAAACAAGTCTGTCATCAAGCACCAATCTGTTATGCATATTAATGCAGTTGAAGTCGAAGCGAAGAAAAACATTAAGAAGCTGAACACGATTTCAGTGTACAAACTCGAGCACTAAAATGAACTAAATAACTAACCAACTAATTAGCAGTCTTACCAATGAGCCAACTACCCGCCAGCGAGCCAACCAACCAACCAATCAGGGAGAGGGAAGCCTAGTTGTTGGGGTGTTAGATTTGGTGATGCCCGCTGCGGGTCCCTTTGGTTCAACAGGTCTGCTGAATGACTAAAGGTGTGCTCACCTTGGACGCGTTAAGACACCTTGTGCAACCCGCCGGATTAATTTTCGTCTGGGGAACGTCGTCTGCGGCAATTTCAGGAAGGGGTGGGGCCATTGTGAGTGACCATGTGGCTCGTATCCTTGGAGGGAACCCGCTTTGAACATGAAATCATTCCAGCTTTGACCCGGCTAGCCGCACGACAGAAAGCAACAACCGATATATTTGCAGGACAGTCCAAAGATATTTGGACTTTTTGAAGCTGTGGCTCTTTGGCGGTGTGTTTTTAAACTTGCACATGATGGAAAAACGCAACGCCTAACCTAGCGACCTTACGCAACCTGACGCACCTTAAATCTGAAATAGGAATAAGCAACCACACAGTTTTATACAACTGTCATGGGTTGCTTAAAAGAGAATACCTTCAGCTTGGCTTTTTGGAGGAGTCCGTTGCTATAACACATCACATTATTGGCAAGCTTTTTGAAAGAGACTTCAAGCTTCTTTTTTTTAAAGATTGATGTTTGGATAAATCTTGGATTTGGTTTCCATAATTAAATGCCACTGAGAATCTGCCAAGCTGTCCAACCGGTACATTACAATGTGTGTTGGTTTGAACGGACAAACAGTGATAAAGTAGTCTGACAAGGTTTTTAGTCGATCTGCTCACAAGATTCAATTCTAAATTTTTACTAAAGAAGTCAGACCTGTTTTCACCTCTCATCTATTATTCGTCAAGTAGCTTAACCCCCTCTTTACCCCGATGTGAGGTAACATTATCTCGTAAACCGTTCAATGTATCAAACAGCCAAACCCTACAAAATATGAGCTGTTGGCAAAACAAAGCTCATTCTACTGGCTGGTGAGCAATGCAGCCCTGGACAGTTCACCCAATGACGGGGACGCTGAGATGAATACCTTGAGCTGCCAGACCTGTGAAATATAAGCACATACATTCTCATTGTGTGACCTGCCCAGGACTATTTTTTTTTCAATTTTTTTTTTAACGGTTAACAAAGACCTGTCGACCTGCTGAAAAAAAAAAAGGAAGAAAGACGGTACAAAGACCATGGAATGTCTTTATCAGGAACAAAGGAGTTGAGTCAGAGAGAGAGAGAGAGAGAGAGAGAGAGAGAGAGAGAGAGAGAGAGAGAGAGAGAGAGAGAGAGAGAGAAGAGAGAGAGGAGAGAGAGAGAGAGAAGAGAGAGAGAGAGAGAGAGAGAGAGAGAGAGAGAGAGAGAGAGAGAGAGAGAGAGAGAGAGAGAGAGAGAGAGAGAGAGAGAGAGAGAGAGAGAGAGAGAGAGAGAGAGAGAGAGAGAGAGAGAGAGAGAGAGAGAGAGAGAGAGAGAGAGCAAGAGAGAGGAGTTCATTTCTTCTCCCGGTTGGTGGTGGACTTTGACGACTGGCACAGTGTAGTCATGAAAAGTTATAAAAGTTTTTCATTTCCAGCAAATGTTTGCATTAATTATCCCTGGCAGACATTTGTTTCTGTGGCTTTATGGGGGGGATGGCGAAGGGGGTATGTGTGTGTGTGTGTGTGTGTGTGTGTGTGTGTGTGTGTGTGTGTGTGTGTGTGTGTGTGTGTGTGTGTGTGTGTGTGTGTGTGTGTGTGTGTGTGTGTGTGTGTGTGTGTGTGTGTGGAGGTGGGGGGGGGAGGCGGGGTTGTCTCGTCTTAAATCCAATCGAAACGCGATCCACAGGGGAGGTCTCGCTGTCTCCCACAATTGATCCCCTTTTTCTTTTTTTCAGGGCCGCCCACAAGCAAAGCACAAAGTCAACTGTCAAGGTAGTCTGACTTACTTGGCCGTTTCTCACGACACACTACACACAATCCCTGCACAGCCCCGAAAAGGCGTCTGTTGAGGAATACACAATGAATGAATGCAACCTTTTCTGTGTAAAATGTATAAATTACAAATACAAAAATACTTTAAAACCGTTGCGTTGTCGCACACACTCCAGTGTTTCCCAGCACACCCGACTAGGAATCGAGTTTCAAAGTGGTCGTCGCTGCGGGAGACTAGATCAACACACACACACACACACACACACACACACACACACACACACACACACACACACACACACACACACACACACACACACACACACACACACACACACACACACACACACACACACACACACACCCCTACCTACGACAGCTTTGGAGTTGTATATAAAGCATTATTCATGTGCTCACTTCAGTAGGGGGAAAGTGAAAGGATGATCTCCCCCCCCTCGACCTCACCTCACCCTCCCCCACCTCCACCCCCCCCCCGACCTAACTCCCCCCCCAGGGCTCCTCTATCCGTCCACCTTGCAGTCTCGCTCGCTTTTGTCCAACAGACACTGAATAGGTGAGCCTTTGTGTTTTGTCCCCCCCCCCCCCCCCTCACATGCAGTGACCCACCCAGTGCTCTCAAAGACAATCCCTCTCCTCTGAACGCAGACACCCCCCCCCCCCCCCCGCCATGCCACGGTTGTCAGAAGTGGCGGGAAAGTCAAGACAAACAAACAGTGAAAATAAATATCTGGACGATGCATGCGATAGGAACGAGGGGTGCTTCTTCTGATTCAGGCTGACAAGGACCTTGTGAGCGATGTTCTGGGGGGGGAGGCGGCGACAGCACATCATCAAAGACGAGTGTGTGTGTCTTGGTTTGACGGGCAGGCCCACTGGAATATCTTATGCTCATTCAAATTCTGGGATTTCTTCTGTGGCTTGGTTTTGAGTCATCTTCCTTTGTGAAGAGGCTCGGATCATGTTACTAATGTTTGTGATTTGGTTGACGGGCAGTGCCCCTGTATCTTATGCTCATTCAAATTCTGGGATTTCTTCTGTGGCTTGGTTTTGAGTCATCTTCCTTTGTGAAGAGGCTCGGATCATGTTACTTAATGCTTTGTCCATGTTGATTGATGGTCTCTCTCTCTCTCTCTCTCTCTCTCTCTCTCTCTCTCTCTCTCTCTCTCTCTCTCTCTCTCTCTCTCTCTCTCTCTCTCTCTCTCTCTCTCTCTCTCTCTCTCTCTCTCTCTCTCTCTCTCTCTCTCTCTCTCTCTCGGCCCATTGTAATCCCCATATTTGTTATGAGGCAAACAGTACCTTCTCAGTACAACACCACTGAACACATTCATAATGAGCTGTGGTGACACAAAGCCGTTGGGTTACACAGAGCAGACAATAAGCACAATAACACCGGGACAGTGACATATTGTTCGGTACGTCCGATTTGGTTCATAGCCGTAAATATGAACCAACAACAACAACAACAAACGAAGCAGAGATTGTGCTTTTTAGTTGTTGTTTTTTAAATATTAGAAGAACTGGTGTTTTTTTACTACCTACCATCCAATATGGCTAATATATAGCCATATTAAATAGAAATCCAAAGGACATTTTAAAAAGCAATTTTATATTGCTAACTGAAGCTCATACAACATTTTCAAAGGACTACTTTGATGAAAACGTTTGTAAAACGAACAAATCGCTGCCAAGACCTTAGCCAGACCTTTTCAAATGCCTCTCTTTCAAACCCCTCGCTAAAATTACGGGTTGTCATCCATCAAAGAGTTAAGTAGAATCCGGTCGAGGACAAAGATAAGCTTGAGCACCTTCGTTTTTTCTTCCCGAGGACATCCTGTCGATACAGGTCTACAGCGAGGTCACTCCGGCGAGATCCACTCATTTAAATGTAGAATTTGAACATCAAGTACCGATTTAATCATTCGTCAGCTCATGGGAAACATACGCTTCTTGACATTGGCCTTGAAATAAAGTAACCAATCACTTCATCCAGACGCAGTTAACATCCAAGTATATGACATGGAAATAATTACACGACCGGTAGAAATGATTGTTATAATGGAAAATACACAAAAGATAAGGGCCTTTCTTTACACTGTATATCAAAGATGAAATCCTTGAGAGGGATAGCTGCAGAGCGGGATTACACGCGTTCACCTGGCCCTCTCACATCCACTGCTCTAGCTAATAACGTTAAACAGAAAATCGCATTAGCTCCTCGAGTTCAACATCTGGAGGAGATGTCTCCTCAAAGCAACAAGAGGAGTGACGCTAATGGATGCAAGCCGCATGTTGTCAGAACATATTCCTGGGGCATTTCTGTGGTTTGGACAATATGTATGTGCACAGTATGAGAAATGATGGGTTGTGGGGGGGGGGGGGGGGGAAAGTTCCCAAAACAATCCTGCATAGAGAGAGAGAGAGAGACGGAGATTAAAGGTAGAAAAAGAGAAATGACCACAACATTTGTTTTTGTCAAGAATATCATGCATCACCATTATCTTTCCCAAAGGTTCCTTGAGGCCCTCTCCACTTTCAGCTGGACCCAGAACAATGGAGCCTCTTCATCTCCAGATCCATCACGACGCAAGCCAGGACCGAGGAAATCTACATCATACTTCACATCGGTGTGTACCCTTTCTCTTAGGAAAAACAACCCGTCCACCTCAATCCTCTCCTAGCGTTCTTGATTTCCCTCATGCTCGTTTCTCCTTCTTCCTCCCCAAGTATGACGGATACGTCTCCTTCATCTCTCCAGCAGAGCTAGACTCCTCCTCCTCCTCGTCTTCTCCTTGTACCTTCAACCCCCCCCCCCCCCCCACAATTGCACCACCATACCCAAAGTTTCCTCATGAACAATGTCTTCTCTCCCACACTCTGGTTTTGTGTTCTTGGAAACTCTTTCCCCATGTCGGGGTCAACAGGCGTCCCCTCCCCCCCTCCCGACATTTCCTCACCACAACCGTCTGTCGGTCAGACCTTACCAGCACCTCTGCAGTTCCAATAAGGGTACCACCCTCTTTCTATGCAGTTGGTCTGATTGATTATAAAGTAAAATATCCACCTTGTCCACGTTCGAAAACACTGCTCTAGACTGATGTCCGCTTGTAAGTTACCTCATATTTTTCACCTGTTTAACAAATTGCCTCTTCTTCAAAATACATCTAAAAGATATTTTAGATATAAAAACACATAAAGCAGATAACGTTTTTTATTTTAGAAAGGTCCCCTTGGATGTGGCGACACCCTGAAGAATGTGGCCCAACCACTGTTTTTTAACCTGAGCTCTAACCCCGTTTTTAACCAACCGGTTTTAATTAGACATAAGAAATCAGGCCTCTACTCACCATCTTATAAAACCTGCAACATGCTGACGCACAGCTCGAGCGTTTTGTCACTCCGGCGCCATCCAATCAAATCACTGAGAAGTAAAGGCTCAGTTATGGTTCCACGTCGACGCAATGACCACGCTGAGACGCTTCGACGCAGTCGTGAACCTGTTTTGGTTCTGCGTCGGGATTTAGTGAGCCGACGAATCAACAGCCCTTGCAGCTCCGTCGCCTCGGGGCAAGGTTCAAATCTTTTGGAGGCGCACGTCAGGCCCTTTCGGTGGACGCAAGGATGTAAGGGGTCCGTAAACCCCCTAGCGTTGCGTCGACGACGTGGAACCATAACCAAGCCTTTAGTGTCCTCGACAGAGAGCTCTCCAGCCGGGCCGTTCGCGGCCGGGGGGGGCGACCTTCAGTCGTGCCCGAGCGTGGCTGACTGAGAGCGGCGGCTCTCACCTGCAGAGCGGTGAGGATGTTGGCGAGCGCCTGGCCGTAGGTGTCGTGGCAGTGGACGGCCAGGGCCCCACAGGGCACCTCCTGCGTCACGCTGCGGAGCAGCTTGGCCATGGATCCCGGGGTCCCCACCCCGATGGTGTCCCCCAGGGAGACCTCGTAGCAGCCCAGCTCGTACAGCCTCTTCGCCACCTGGGAAGTTATCAGACGTTTAGCCAACTATCACATATATCTTTCATTTTTGAGACCCACGGCATTCATGGGGGGGGGGTGGGGGGGGGGGGGGGCTCGCTCGAGTCTCAGGTAGACTGAGAATGCAGAGTTGGGGTTCGAACCCAGAACCTTTTGGCCCCGGGAGTCAAGCTACCTTTAACCACTGGAGCCAGGGCCTTCCTTCAATAAGCAGGAACACAAGACAAATATATACAATATTCGAAAAGTCCAGGAATATTGATTATTAAATTATTTTAGCAAACACTTTCATTCAAAGCAACATAGATGCAATATGGATGCAATGTGGAAGATGTTTTCATGGATCAATATATGCATGACATAGGGGATCGAATCTGCCACCTTTCTGCTGGGAGTCACCCTGGAAACCCTCATTATGGCACCCCAGTTTAATTTAGGAACCCAGGGAAATCAAGGTGTAACACCTAATCACACAGCTTTTGAAACATGAAAGAGGGTTGGGGAAATTCTAATGACTGAATGATTGGGTTCTTATGAACAGATGCGACCTGTTTACGCTGAGAAAAACACGGTGAAACTGTACGCTGAGAGGAACAATGCTGCTGAAATCCAGCTCCCTGAATGAACCACATAGGATACAATTCAATGGTCCTCTGTACGTTTAAATGATTGCTATACTGCTATTATAAATATAAATGCATTCTGTATATTTCTCCCTTTTTAATTATAATCTGTGGTGTAGTGGTGTAGCATAAGCCATACTGTGGGAAGCAGTAATGATGATGATGATAATAATTATTATCAGTATAATAATTATTGTTACTTTGTATGCATTTTACTTTGGAAGAAGATAATTGCATTTTGTTATTAAACATTCACTGCTACTCTGTGTGTGGAAATGCCAATGCAGACATTAAAGGTTCCTCTCTATTATACCATATTATGGCTATACATTTGGAGACAAAGAAATGTATATCTTACCTCTGTAACTTTAGAAGGGTTGATTGGTCCCTCATGAGGGCATCCAAGGGCACAGGAAACATATCTGAAGAAGATAAGTGAGATGCGCCTTATTTTGAAAAGCATCATCATTTGAATTTAAAACAAAGTTAAGTTAAACAGACACATCATTCGTTTGAAACCGACGTTTCGAGAAATATCGAATTCTGTAAACATAAAGGCAATAAAACCAAATATGTTAGAATACCTAACACAGCTAGAATGCCTGTGGTTTCCCATGCCGTCCTAGTGTATTACAGAGATTGCGAATCAGCTATCATCAAATGCACATGCATGACTTTGGGGTCATGCATAAATGATGTGTACAGCCATACTTTATTTTATAAGTAGCCTGACCTTTAAGAAAAACAAGAAAAATCTGAAATAAAGTGTAAATATTATTACGGCAATGGCTGGTGGCTTTTTGGTATGTGACGATATTCTATACCTTCCCCAACGAAGGTCTTGATTTGTACTCTTCGACGTACATGTGTGTTTGTGGTTTACCAAGGCATATAATAGCTTGGTGCACATCTGGAACGTTGTGGAACGGACCTATTACTGCTGAATCGTGTAAGTACTCCCTTGCATAACGGATTATATTTTTCTTCATTTGGAGATAAATATAACATTTTGTGGGGTTTTTCGTCGCCGTTAGATCCTAAAGTCGGTATCAAATCCGATATGCGGTTTTACTCCTTGTAAAGGGGGACATTGTACACCGTCTCGAATACGAACCCGCGCACTGGGATTTGCTGGTCTTTGGCGGCGTTGATGACTTCCTCAAACCTCAGCATGCTCTCATCAATGGAGCAGTTGATGTTTTTCCTACTGAACGTCTCTGAGGCTGAGCCGAACACAGCTACTTCGGTAGCACCCGCCGCAAGCTGAAATAATAACAAGAAAACGCTAACACCTAAAAAAAACCCGTCTTCACAGGTATTAAAGATGTCAAACGATGTCAACAAGGTACAAAAACATCACATAAAGCGATGAAGTATAGCACTCACCGCGTTTTGGAAGCCGTGCATGTTGGGTGTCAAAACGGGATAGCGAACGTTCGGTGACTTTCTGATTCCTTGCAGAACTTCAGTGTGGTCGGCCATCTGAGAACATACGGTGGAAAGGAATATCAGTTGGGCCTCGTAAAACTTAACCTTATGGGAGAACAAAGGCAGCCTTTTCCTAGCCACGTGCAATGAAACAGCAAACTAATATTTTTTAAAAGCCGGCTAACTGTGCCGGTGATGCTTTACAAATACACATAAAAGTATAAGTCTCTGTTTACTCATTCAAAACCTCCACGTGTTAAATAAGGTGTGTTGCTAAACGTGCTGCTTTTAGCCCCCAGTAGAACGCTCTTAAAACGGACGCTCCATAAATCCCTCATCGCTGTCTGAGCCGCCGCAAGGATTTATTACCTGGGGTACCCACTTTGAAGACACAAAGCTGGTGGCCTCGATTACAGACAGCCCTGTGTCAGAGAGACTGTCTATCAGCTGGACTTTGACCTCCGTCGGAACAATCTCCTGAAGCAGAATCAAGTTGAAACATTGATTTTATGGACATGATCTCATGCGAGGCTGGGAGTATCACAAGACAAAACCAGACAGCTACGTGTCTCTCACTTTTTCTTTTCTTTTTACACCTTTGCAAATCGCAGTGATTTACCGGACTCACCTGCTGAATCTTAAAAAATACATATATTTTTATTCACATATAAATTGCTGAAATTTAAGACCCCCATGTCATATTTTCAGACTGTGATGGACTGGAAAAAAAGGTAAAGAGTTGCATGTTCTTGGTGCCAAAGCGAAAGCATCAGAAAGCTATCTAGGGAACCTGTGTCATGTTTTCTGTTGAATTTAAGGAACATTTGAAGCGTACGATATTTGAAAGAAAATGTGAAACACATGCTGACTGCGATCATGTACAAAAAGCTTGCATGTTCTAAAAAATCCCATAAATACCCAGATTTACAAGAATAGAGATCATACACCACATGATGTAGGCCTACTAATGGAAAAGTTTCCTATATGCACGGATCAGATTTTTTCTTTTAAATATAGCCTAATTATTAAACAGTTTGGACAGATATAAGATCATACCTTTTCATTTTGAAGCCCATCTCTTGGCCCGACCTCAACGATTTTAACAAACTCTGGGTACTCGTGCGCTCCAAGACTCTGGAAAGATATCAAAGGATTGTTCTGTTTATAGTGGGGGGTGAATTGGGGAAGGTATTGCATTATAAATAACTCATGGTCTAATCGTTCTTTAGTGTGCAAAACATGAACGACTCCCCCGGCGCAGCTCCAGGAACACAGAGGAGCCAGACGTGCGATAGCGTTCAGATGTAAAACCTTGTGTTACTCTGGAGATGATGAGAACGCTGAATGTCTGGCCTTGTGTTTCAAATTGTTCACTAATAGTAATTGTGCCCTTTGGAATATGGAGAAAAGGTAAAACCAATGACACACAAACAAATATTGGCCTATGTTGTTGTTTTTTAAAACAGTTTGTGTTTGTTGAGTAGGCGTATGTGAATTCCCACAAATGCATAGGGGCCCATTGAGTTACTGAGAGCAGCTTTAAAGTTCCAGTTGGCAGACTTTAGTAGCATCTAGCAGTGAGTTTGCAGACCCCTCCCCCCCCGCCCCCCTTCTTAAATTGTTTTTTCTAGGGCTGTTTGTCCCTTCGGGGCCACTGTAGAAACATGGCGGGCTCCATGGAAGGGCACCCTACATAGATAGATGAGCTGATTCTGAGGTAACGATTCTTATTTATGTTTAAGGCATTACTTAATGATATTGAAGCTGGCTCTGGCACTAGGCCTAATTCAAACACACTTATGAAAATGATATTCCATCTGCCAAGTCTCTTGGCTAGATCCTACTCAATTCTATACACTACACCTTTAACAGTTTTCAACATTTCAACATGCATGCAAGGGTTTTGATGTCAATCATTAAAATAGAATAACATGGATACAACTTTTTTTTTTTCATCTAGCGCCACTCCCTCTTCTGAAGATGGGTTTATCTAAAAGATGACAATGCAATATCTTTTACATTTTGCATCAGACAAGCTCCGTTTAAAACGCCCCACACGCTCACATGTTCGCACCCGCCCCCCCGCCCCCCCCTCCCATCCTCTCGCGTTTCCCGGGCTGGTTACGTGGCGTGGAGACACGTGCAAGAAGGAGACGGGCAAAAAAAACAAACCAGACACAACAAAATGCCCACCTTCTCTTCAACGAACCACCGCTTCAGCCACGGGTAGTCCCGGGCGAGTTGCTCGTGGCTCAGACAGTGTTTCACTGTCGTGGGTACGTTGCCCATCCAGACGGTTGCCTTAATTACCACAGCATCCGCGTCCTCGTTGGTCGTTGTTTTCGCTTGACAACCCGGCACGGTAGACACACGTCGTCTCACGATGCCGCCTCGGTGTCAGTGTCTCCCCGTCATCAAATATGGGTGCAGCGATCGATATGCTAAATGCGTGCGGGATGGGGATGACGGCGAGGCTGGGGCTTAGATGCTTGAGTGGATTACATCAGGAGGAGTCGTGTCGGATGCAGTACACCGTAAATAATGATTCAGCATGTTGCCATGGCAGCAGCATCACATGGGCAGAGAGAGAGAGAGAGAGAGAGAGGAGAGGGAGAGAGAGAAGAGAGAGAGAGAGAGAGAGAGAGAGAGAGAGAGAGAGTGAGTGAGACAGAGAGAGAGAGAGAGAGAGAGACGAAAGAAGATCAGCAGTGCATGGCAGCAGCATCACATGAGCAGAGAGAGAGGGAGAGAGAGAGAGAGAGAGAGGGAGAGAGAGAGAAGAGAGAGACTTTTTGATACAACGGTAGCTTTTGGAGGTGCTTTGTGCTACACTACACAGAGTGCTGCTACAACATAAACATTTTCCCAGACCGATCAATGTAGGTGTCGAACCTATGCCTGCCTGCAGCACAGCACACTCTATACACGCCTTTACAGTCACGAGGACATGTTGCCCCCGCCTACTTATTCAATGTCAGTCTACTTCCTGTTGAGGGTCGAGGCAGCGTGGGGGGGGGAACACGCTGCTCTGATTGATCTCTGGTGACCTAAACAGCTGAACAGTTTCCATTGCCAAACGCGCCGCGGCTGCCAATATCAACTGCAGCGTGTAATAAAATCCCTTGTTAAGCCAGGGCAAACTGTACCACAGAAAGGCTCATTCTTCGTAGCACAGATGTTAACAATAGAATCGGCTTAATGAAGGCAGCCCTCCTCCGTGATAAACCATCCGCTGATGACAACCCAATACCCTTATTCTGGATCAGAGCTGAGAACGACTTTATTTGTGACCTCAAGACTAACGTTGGTTGTAGTGTCGGTTGATGCACATAAATATTTATTCGATTTTTTTGTGAATCTCATTTTGTGTTTATTTTATTATTAATTTTATTTTTAGTACAGTGTCTGTGGACTGGATGTGTCTGTGTGCGCTGGTTATCAACTTGTTGAACTTTCTGCTATCTTTCTGGTTTTTAGCTAAGCTTCGTGTCAGAGTATACCTGCCAGAGACACATCCACCCCTTGGTTTTTTTTTCATTCAGCAGAAATTCCCTTTAACGTTTAATTTATTTCACATTTCTTTCAGCTGGACAGAAAGCAACAGCTCTGCACAGGGGAAAGGAAATCCTACAATCAGCACAATAGGCCGACTTAAGAGCTGTTGAACTTGGAGCAGGTCAACTTTGTTATAATCCATGAAACAGCTTATGCGGTATTAAGTATTCATATAACATAGGCCCTACGTTGAATGTGTCAAACATGACTCTTTCACAGTCACGTTGATGCAAAACAGCATTATTCCCCATTCCCCTCTCGTCCCTCTAAAGAATAACTTTAACCCTTTAAGTCAGAAAGGTGAAGAGGGATCTATTAGACAGGCTGTTTTTAAAAACAGACAATCTCCTTCTTTCTCAACAACATCGACTGCGGTGGAAGAAAGCTCTTATACCGGCGGTAGGCCTGCCTGCGTCTTCAATGGGAACGCCTTGTTGACGTTCCTGAGAGGGAACCCAGCAGCAGAAGTTTCATCCTGACCGGTAGCAGCTGGAGCGGGTTACTCTAAAGAGAGGGGCCCCCCCGGGGGCCCCGGGGGCCCCGGCGACGTGAACAAAGCAACGCAATGCAGGTGAATGAGGAGTCGCTCTTTAAACAGATAATACAGGCAGGAGGCTTTTGGGCCTTATAAATACAGATTCTAATTCTATAATTTCTCTCTTCCCATTGCCTACTTGAAACGTGTTCTGTCTTGGCTCATGGAATACGATATTTGAAAAGGCTTCTTTTGATTTGGTCGTCCGCCGGCTGGCGATTGTTAATGCTAATTATAGTAATGAAGCAGAGCAACATCTGGTCTCTTTAAGAATATGTTTTATTCACATTGTGGCATGCGTGTGTTCACAGTGAGCGAAACGAAAACAGGAGAAAAACGGTTTCACCGCTGACTGGTATGTCTTTCAAGGATCGTGCATTCATGCTAAATGACAATAGGTCTGTTAGTGTTGACGAGAAACAGGTTACAGACTAATATAAGTCAGTCGCCATTAGACAAGGGTGTACCCCTCCTTCCTTCTGGCAGATGCAGTGCATTCCCACCGCTATCAACACCCTTCTCCCACAGACGCAAAACACTTGTGTATACAGTGCATTAGTGCAAAATGCTTTCCTTGTTACGCGTCTTACGATCAAACAGACTAATACGTACTTCAGTATTTTACCCTAAACTAAAAATTATACCGCCTGCCACCGGCTGAACATCTATTTTACAAACTGGAGGGACTTTTCTGTGTGTGTTTTTTGTGTTTGGATGGATGGGGAAGAGGGAGAGCAGATGTCCAAAACATACTTTATGGGGTACAGGTTTCGGCATTGGCATGAAAGAGGTTTAAAGCGCTCAGATATACACTGAAAATAAAGTGGAAGAAAGAAAACAGGAACCAGATTAAATCAATTTTCATCCTACATCCGTCTTCGATTTCCCCATCATGGATTTTACTGAACTGTAACAACAGAAAAGTGCCATGACTCGGAGATTGGCACAATTTCCTAACCCTGAATGCAATATAATGGCATAATCCATTAGTTAGCTTTTTTCCTGTTCAACCACGATGCTTGGCAATTGTTGCACATATTTTTTCGGGGAAATAAAGACAAATAAATCGGGTATATTGGTTCAAGTTGTGGCTCATGCTTATAATTTGTGAAGAGGATTGTCATGATCTGCGCCAACTTTCCTACACACACTCCTTGGAGAGAGCATGTGTGTAAAAGCTTACCCAGAAGCACTCACACGCCATTGGATCTCATGGCTTCAGGTCAGTCAAGTCAGTGACCTGATCCTTTGCTTCTCTCAGTCATCAAATGATCACCTAGTGAATAGGCCAAGGCTAGTAAAAGTCACCGGAATCTGAATTGAATCAGAATTTGTCAAGCTCAGGCAAATGTTGTTAAAGTTCACCTTGGCTCGCCCCGTGGCTAATTAGGCCAGACTTGAAAGGAACATTGTTCTTTAATTACAAGGGACTTCTGTTTTGGGGTAAGAAACAGTCTTTGGCTGAGATATTAAGGTTCGGTATGGGAAACTTCTGGGGCTTATTCATTACAGATAGTACAGAGCCACAGATGGGAGCAGATGTTTCAAAGTAGCT
>OLKM01000057.1:306176-368676 GCA_900291075.1 Melanogrammus aeglefinus
CCCCTTCCTGGCAACTCCTCTGGTTCCCAGCACTGCGGCACCAGTGTTACCACTGCGCTGGAGACGTTTCACAAGCTTTCACGGGTTCATTCCTGTATTTTGGTTCCAGGCTTGTTAAACACGAGAAATCGGGAGGACTGCAGTCCAGCAACAATGCATAAAAGCATTTAGCTTAAAAAAGAAAAAGAGACTTGACCAAGGAGGAATCCTGATAAGGAAATTCATTGTTCAACATGTGTTTGGGGAGACTTGACAGAGCTCAACTGAGTTAGAGAAAGGCCAGTGGTTAGAAAAAAGGCATCTTTATTAAAATACATAGCCATTTATAAAAACACACAAAAATCATGTTGACATTATAACATGGAGATACAAAACACAACTACTACAATTGTATGTTTGGTGAGATTATAATTGTAGTTCCAAAAAAGTTGTTGTTGAAGATCTTTATATTGATGTGAAGGAACAAAGAATGCTCAGTTTCGTTGTTTTGCAGTAATAAGGCAGTTATGTAACAACGTGAAATGTTTGATTGTAAGTGCTTTGAGGGTTCACAGCGCTGTTCAAAAGAACACAACAGGAAACACACCTCGCAATATTTCTACGTTTATATGTAACATCAGAATCTGTTTAGCTGCTTTGAGGTTCAATGTATTCCAGTCTGCATTGAACCAAGCACATCTTATTATGTAATATTCTTATAATCCACTTGATGTGTTAATATCCAATGGATATATATATATATAATATGTTAAATTAAGGTTCTAATATATATATAACTGTGACTAATAGAGATTATATGCCAATGGACAGAAAAGGGAAACAGTCAAGTGACATTTTTGTATGAATGTTATGACGTTCAGTGTTGTTTTCTTTCAAAAGAGTGGAAAATAAATTAGATATCAAAACATATATACATAATACTGTACATTAGATCACATCTGTGGAACATATAGATATGTTTGGGTTATACCACCAATTATAAATAAACTGCCTCTTTACCCTTAATGGCAGCCGCAAGACCTCACTACCATATTTCTATATTTCTTAAGGATAACATTGGAGCTGTCGTCGAAGTAGAGCACTGATATAGCATTCAACTTGGTCGGGGCGCAGCATGGCTTTGGCACGTTATCAGGAAACATTAAATGAACCTGGAAAAGGAAAAAGGAAAAAAACAGATGGAAGTGACGGGCAGTTAATAAGTTGTTTGTTATGCTAACACGTGTTAGCGTTTGTGTAGTTTTCCTCTTTTAAGGAATGCTGTTCAAATAAACGTGGATGCAGGCAGACAAAATACGCACCAGGGTTTGCACAATGGCATGATTGGTCGCATTCATGTGCGCATTGAGAGGGAAGGAGCATTCGTCCGTCGCAGTAAAAAGCTGCGTAGCCCTCCGGAGCAATGATCCAGTCCTGAAGAGGAGGAGGAGGAGGAGGAGGAGGAGGAGAGGAGGAGGAGGAGGAGGAGAGGAGGAGGAGGAGGAAAAAAAGTTGTGGGAGAGAAGAATAAAGAGGATTACAAGCATACCAACAAAATACCTACACAGCTCTAAAACTAAATCTGATTCGACAGTTGTTAGAAAAGCCATCTTTCTGTAAGTATCTTTTCAATAAATAACAGAAATCAAACCAACACAGTAAGGCGTAGACCTCACACACACACACACACACACACACACACACACAGGGGGGAGTGGCACCCCCCCCCCCCATCATCACATCATCACTTCACAAAGAATGCGTTGCAAATCGTTGTACAAAGTATTTGACAAATGCACTATAACATGGTGTATGGCATTCAGGTAGAAACCTTTACACAGTTTTAGCAGGCAGCGGCGTGGTTATACATTCAAGGCGGTCTATTGAGCGTTCAATGGGTTCAACAGAAGTGTTGTGTAAGTGGAGCGCCTTTCATCCCGCCAACAAAACGTCAGATACAAACACGTCAACAGGGCTTTGAAGAAAGTGGAGCACCCCCAGCCTTTATTTAAAAACTACCTTCAATTAGATCTGCACAACTTGCCGTTATCCGTGCAACGTCACACACTGGCCTAAAATTAAATCTGGCTGAGGATGTGCAGGCCCACAAAGATATCAGCCTGCCAGGTTGCTATTAGGAAAGGTTTTCTTTAAGGTGGTACCGTGTCCTTGGAGAGAACAGAAAGTGTCCCTGTCTTTCATTGTGACCAGCGCCACTATGGTTACACTGAACACAGCCTCGACCTCGCCGGGGTTGTGGGTTATGTGGTCGAACGGTCGCGTTTCATACCTGCCAGCCAAGGTCTCGGAAGCTGACGTAAAGTTCATGCTTCTTGCAGGCTTGCTTTTGTTCACTCATGTTGAGGTCTGGAAGGAGACAAAAGAGATGAAGGAAAAGTGGTTGAACATATTTTAGTGTTGCTTAGAGCTGAAATAACACAGAAATATAATGTGAAAATTCATTTTTAAGCCACAGTTACTTGATTGGTGCACTGCTAATGATACAGTATATAATAAATATGTTCGGAAAAGGTACGCAGGTATTGTTCAATTGATTTTAAGACATAAATGTTATTCAGTATCAGTGTTATCATGGTTCTGATGTTGAGTGTGTCTTATTCGAGCTATCTATATTTCTCAGAGCACAATGTGATCAAATTGGATCCTGTGAACCCTGTTATTACGGTAAGCATATATACATTTAATTAACATATTGTTGTATTACTATCAGATCCAGACGCAAAATTGAAACAGATTTCACTTAATTAAACAGCATTCAACCGTGTTTCGGCTACACATCGTCAGTAACATCTGAAGTTAGGGGTCGGCGAGCAGAAAAAGCCGACGTGACCGGCAAGGGGCCCCCACCTCCGGCGCCGGGGGCCCGCGATGTCTCCTGCTGCCCGGCGGACTTGTTGCGGTTGCTGCTGTTCTTCTTCTTTCCCCCCCGCCGCCCGGATGGAGCGCAGAAGCACCTCGCTGGCCTTGAAGAAGGCTACCAGGAACGGCTGCTTGGACTGGGGCCCGCCGCGGCCCACCACGCCGGCAGACTTCATGCTGATGCTCCTGCCTGCAGGCACCCGGCAGACGACGAATCAGAACCCGCCACGTCAACTCAAAACCCAGTAAAACCGTCAACCGCTTTTTAGTCTCGGACGGTATCTGTTTAGCAGTCATTTTTGGTCTTTTTCCTCCCCCTTTTCTTTTTTTAGCCGTTGAACCGAAAGTGATTTAAACCACATCGTATTACATGTTAAATATAGTATAGAATACAGTATTTATGTATTCACATGGACTGAACCCCTGAGCGCCTCATATCGTAAAAAGGGGGCCTATACTAACAACTCTAAAAACTCTTTATTAACCGTCCAGAACAATGAAAAGAAAAGCCTGGAGGTTCCTCTTACCGTCCAGGGTTTCCACGCAGAGCTGCAGGCCCAGGTTCTGCTGGGGGTTGACCACCCAGTGGTTACTGGTGGCTGTGATGTCGAACACCAGCCACCCCCCCTCAGACGCCCGCACCTTCTTGGAGTCCAGCAGAAACGTCTCTGCGTCTCTGAATGGATGACATTTGGTCAAAAGGGAAATTCTCAAATTTGATTTTAAACAGTAGGTACACATCAGGCAATATGATATTTAGTTGATGAAGCTTTTAACCCTTGTAACATTGAGTTCAGTTTTGGGGCTGATCACTAAAAGTATTAGCCTGACAAGCCAGACTATATCATTAAAATGTATAGTCTGGCAACGACCGGTAGACCTCGGCTCAATCCAGGGGGCGGGATGAAGGCTGTCTTTCAAACTGCCTCTGCACGCAATAGGGTAACGCTACGACCAATTAGAGCAAAGAGCAGGATGACGTAGTCAGAGCTGAACGAAATGAATGACTTCAGCGCCGTTTCTTGCTCAACTTTTAAAGAAAATGACAAGTTTAATTCTTTCAAAGTTGATGCCAACGCCGATTCAAACGATTCCTTTGCCAAAGAAGCCATCTTGTCATGTTTTTCACCGTCGCAAGTATGTCGTCATCGCATTAAGTCCGCCCAACGACTCAATAAACAGATGGAGCGCTGTGATTGGTGAACACAATCGGTGTTCGAGACTCAACAAGTTCCTATGGCTCGTTTCTAGACCCACCTACGGAGCAAATATTTTTGCTGCCGCTAGGGGGCGTCTAGATTTCTAGACTATAAAAGTATATCAACAAACACGTAAATACATTTGCAAATACATATGTATATTTATTACATGGCTTTGTTGAATGCACAATTCTGAATGATCAGTTACAGCATTCAGTGGTCTGTTATTTCTGGTTACTAGACTGATGCTGTGAATAACACACCGTTGCTAAGGACGCTATTTCAAACCGTAGAATCTGATGGACAACTTTATTGTTGGCAGTAGCTATAAAATCATATTTAAATCAATAAAATCAATAATAAAAGTTGCCCTGGAATCAGAGGGAAAATGTTCCGCAAGCCGGTCATTATAGTGAATAACCCTTGACAGGGTGATGCATCACCCTGTCTCCCTTGCTTATATAACTCCCTTACTTATGTATATGTATACACATAGTATAAATAATTAACTTTTCTATCCTAAACAATTGCTCTCACAACGTTGACATGACAAGGAGTAAGCTAATGAATATGGCTTGGAGTTCCTTTAGTCTCACATCCGGCCATGAGTTGAAGAGGCTTCCAACCTCAACACCAAACCTCAACACCAGCACGGCCACACCAGAGTGTGGCCGTGATTGACCGCTAATGTTGCTGTGAGGTTTTAAACTATCCGACAGGATTACCATTGAGTAGCATTAGTTTAACTTTCTTGGTTCAACCTTAACTTAATCCTTTTTCTAATGCAATCTCTTAATTGGTGGCACTTTAAAATCTGTATTTTATTTATATGCAACAAGTGTGCGTTTACTTTATATGTTTAGTCTCAATTTGTTTTTCGGGGGGACTCTTAAACCAAAACAATGCTGGAATCCAAGATAAATTTAGAGAAGACTCTGTAAGGAAGTCGGGACCTGTGACGCATTTCAGGGCTGAGAGATGGTATTAAGCACTTCAGGAAGCGGAGTTAAACCAAATTACTGACACGGTCCAAACATTACACCACATGACGGATGAACACACACTCCGCACCACACGTCTCACACACGCCACCGAAACCGCCTTCAAACACAACACACCATGTGGTTCGGCCGAAGGTAGCGCGACCCCGAATCTCTAGAAGAATGCAATTTTCTTTACGTTCCTTCTTTGGAAACTTGCCGTCACATTTTTCACATGGGTCGACAAACATGATATGCACAGTGTTGGGTCAGAAGACAAGTATCGAGTTATAGTTATAAGTAATGTTTACCGGAGACTATAAATCTGTCCGTAGAAACATTGAAGGGGCGGTCTGCAACCCCCCCCCCCCCCCCACACTGTTTGGAACGGGACATGGTTTAGTGGCTGGGCCTTCTTCAAAGCCCCCAAGGGAAACGGGCCTATCTGGCCTTCCATCACCTCAACACATTTCTGGTGAGCTAATGTGGGCCCCGTTCCTTAAGTGTACCCCTGTGCATTCGGCTGAGTTATGGCTCAAACTTCCGGAATATTGTTAAGGGACCCAGGTGGTGGGCATGCGAGAGGAGAGGGTAAAGCAGAGAGCGTATGGGGGGACCCCCCCCCCCCCTCGACAGGCCCGGTCCCACCACACCCCCTAATGGGCCCTCATAACCTGATCCGGGCCCCGGGCTGCCCTGGTAGGCAGCAGCACATAAGGGGTGCTGAGTGACAGGCCTTCAAGGCTTTATAAGTGGCCGGCCGACTAATGGAGTCCTCCTTATCCCGGGACTATATTTGCAAGGAGGGCCTTGGTGAGAATGAAGTGGAACAGGGTCTGAGATAGCAGATAGCCGTGTTGTACGCCACGGATTGCTCCCTGAGAGATACAACGGTGGAAATCCACAACAGCTGCTAAAGAAATGTTCCTGCTCTGGTTTTTTTTTTTATCTTTTGAAATGGAGACGTTGTGGTAGGAAATAAAAAAGATATTGCCGTCTCTATGTATTTCATATGTTTGAGAGCTATAAATAATATAATGTCTCCCCGACCGAAAGAAAATTATTCAATCACAAAGAAATTTGTCTTTTGTCATTTGCAATTTAATCATTGAACTATTTTCTTTTATTTATTAGAGCCTGGGGAAGTGTTGCTTGAATGTAAAAAATAAGACGCCGTACAGGGCTGGGAAATATATATTGAAATTATACTTAAGTGATGATAAGAGACCTAATTTGACCAGGCCTTTTCATAATGCTAATTCAATAACAAACATTATTTGGTTAATGTTTCAGGCTTCAACAAGCTATGGGGTCGTTATTTTTCCCAAATAACTCTTTCAGCAGAACTATGAATGAAACAAGACACACAGTCCTCATATCGACACACAACAAATTATAATTTGTGCAAACACCAAACCATCATTAATGAAATCATCAACACAAAGCACTGTTGTGTGGAAAAACAACACACTACCAATAAGACCCATCCTTCTGCATCCAACTCCCCCCTCCACCACGCTCGGACACCGGCACTCACTTGTTGGGGAACTCCTTGACGACCTGATAGACGGTGACCCTGAGAGTGACGTTGTCGTAGCGGGCATACCCCCGGTCTTTGTGAATACGAAACTCCGCGGCGGTGACCGCCTCCCCGTCCGGGATCTGGGTGAGGTCGAAGCGGAACTCCTTGTAGTGTCGCCGCTGGTGGGAAAAGTCTTTATCTTTCTCCACTGGAGAAGGAAAACACAGAGGCGACCATGTTTGAACGGGAGAAGGGGAAACATAGTTACTCATCCGAAAACAGGGGCCTCAGCTCCCGCTTGGAGCGGGCGTGTGTGAGCGGGGTGGATATGAAACGCCACGCTGGAATACATTAATCACATCTTCTTTCACATTCCAGCTCCAATCTAAACATTTTGACTACCTAGAAAAGCACTTTCCACTCCATTAAATCAGTCAAGTGAATATAGGTAGCCGCTCCCAGACAGGCCCTCTACTGTGCGGCTAACTGCATTCTCTGGCCGTGATGAATGGGCTGTCAGGGAGGGAAAACAGGCTGATTTCAATTAAAGACGCTTTCGTCGGCTTCTTCTCACGTCACGCGGGGGGGAAGTAGGGACAGGAGCAGGCCTTCACACCACGTGACCGATGGATGCTTACCTCACTCCTGACCTCATATTGACTCACGAGGTTCAGATGATGCCGTTTAGAAAACGTGTTTACGATACAATGAGAGATATGCCGTATGTGTTTTTTTCCTTGCAGAAAATTCCAAGCTTGAATTTGTATTTGAGTGAAAGGGAAAAACTATGAACACAAAACTATGACACGGCCGTAGATCTGACCTTATATTGACCCGGGATTGGCACTCACACCATCTATGATATTCTCAGAAATGATATTGGAGATGAGAAAAACACAGGCCGGGTTCAAAATATATGGGTTGCTGAATCAATTATGTTGAATAAAGTTAGCAATAATAATAATTGGTATTGGTTTAAGTCTTTTCCATCGTTTTTCAAACCAATATGTTAGTTGTAGTGGGTTAATTGAGTACTTTACAGTGTAGGTCTTACTATAGCAATAGTAATCTGAGGGAAGAATGTTACTGAGGGTACATATAAAAATGTACATAAATTACTTGTTTGCACCCAAGCAATTTGACTCTAGTGCTTTCTACTATAACTCTAAATATTATTATTAATATTATTATTAGTAGTATTATTGTTATTATTTTCATTATTATTAATAATAATAATGAATGTAGGTCTATGTATTAATATTATTATTATTACTTATATTATTAGTATTCGTATTAATATTATCATTGTTATTAGTATCACGTTGTTGTTGTTATTAGTGGTATGGGTTATTATTAGTAGCCCCAGTGAGTGACTCTGGATGAGGCACAGAGTGGTTTGTAAAACATTTGAAGTTAACCGTCCACAGTGAGCTTGGAGTCTATATATCTGGCCATAAAGAGCAATTGAATACTTCACTGACAGTCCCCAACATGAGAGCGGAGCTTTCAAGGCTGACAGTGTGCATGCCCCGGTAGCGGTAAGTGGAAACAGATGGGCCCGTGGGCCAAGGTGAGGGATTAGTCCTCCAACCAGCTCAACATACATTCAGCTTTACATGCATCACGGTCTCTTTGAGAAGAAAAAAAAACATTCCTTTGACTTGTGATTATACTGATACACATTTTGTTTCTGCTTTATAGTGCATGGCGTGGAACCTACAGGCCAATTTGTGAAGCTGCGTTCATCTCATTATCGACTTTGTATCACATTACAAAAGAAGCCCGCTGTTTCTGAGCCTATTAAATGTAACTGATGCTTAAGTCTGATGAAATAAACAAAAGCCTTGCGCCCTCAATTAGTGGCAAAGTCAACGTTGGCCTTCGAGGAGAGGGGATAAACCAGGGGATAAACCAGGGGATAAACCATACACAAGGCATCGCTCTGCCGCGTTCCGTCTTAACAACAGGAAATAATTGAGAACAATTTCCCAAGGTCAGACAGTCATCTGATAAGCTGCTCTGAACCGTTGGGTCTAGGGTCGGCTGCTACCGAAGAAACTGAATAATTTAACTATCCAGGAGAACTAAATGGCAGCTTTAAAACGCCAAGGCCTGCCTGCATTACATGCCACATTTCTTCAAACAAGTTAGAACAACTTAATTAGGTCGTAATACACGAGTGGGACGAGGGATCAATCTGTTTCAAAGAATAAAGAAATAAACGATATGATCCTACTTATCCTCTCCAAAATACAATATAGGAAGTATGAGAAATAAGAAAGTAGGCCTATACTGCAACACTAGAAAATCAAAGATAATACACGAGTGGGACGAGGGACCTCCAGCTCCATCAAAACAAACAAAACAAAAACCAGTGCACAACAACCGAACTAGGGTAATCTGACGCAACTAAGTTAACACCAACTCACCTAAGTTAACAAAGCTCATGACCATGTCAGCATCGTTGAGGAAGCTGGTGTCTTGGGCCGCGGCGGCGGGGGGCAGCGGTGGGCTCTGGCTGGTGAGGGGTGCCGCGCGGTAGTGCGCCATCCGGGAGTAGCCCTGGGCGGACGGCGACGCGTGGAGCGCCTTATTACGCGTGGGAGCTCCGTAGTGCTTCCCGCCGTAGCCTTTCCCCGCGCTCTGCTGCTGCTGTATTCCCTCCTCCTCCTCGATGGACATGGCGTTGTACAGGTCGAGCATGAACAGGGGCGCCGAGGACGCCTGCTTCCCGGGCGAGAAGGGCCTGGGGCGGTGCGGGAGACCCAGGATGGAGAGGATCTCTCTCTGGATCTCCCTGCGCTCGTGGTTCCGCAGGCGCCTATAAATAAAGCTGGAGTGCACGTGGTTGTCGCTGAAGCCGCAGTGGGCGCCGTGCAGGGCGCTCAAGCAGCCCCACAGGAGTCCGAGCAGGCCGACGGCGCGGTTCAGAGGCTTCAGGGTCGTTGCCATGGTGATAACAAGTAGCTCAAAATGTCACTTAAAGTTGAGCCAAACTACATCGCCCTAGCCTATTTATAAAAAAAAGTTTTAAAAAGAACAATTATAACAATCACATCGCCTGGTTGTGATCAAATAACCACAGGAAAACAAAAGTTTGGATCGTGGGAGAAAGTGATTTCTTCTTTGAAGTCCCAGTCTCCTCTCCTCTCCTCTCCTCTCCTGAGGTCTCCTCTCCTCTCTGGATGGGGGTCTCCGGTACTTTCTGGGTGGGGGTCGCCTCTTCTCTGGGTGGGGGTCTCCGGTCCTTTCAGAGCGAGTCTGCAGCCCTACTCCTCTTCGAGAAGCAGCAGCAGCACCAGCAGGTCATATTTAAAGCGCTGCACTGCTGGTGTAGTATGACCTGGTCCCGCAACTTTTTCCGCCTCGGTGACAAAGCACGTAGACTACGCCCATCCAGTGGAGGGATCCCAGATTCCTCATTGAATAAAGTGTGTTGAACGATGGCAAAGCGGTGGCGACTTGTAGTAGGCCTACCTGGAAGAACATGCTTCCACCAGCAGGATTTGTGGAGCAAGTGAAGTGATGAGGCATGCTGTGCCCCTACGAGTCCATCCCACTGAGGAGTGTGTGTGTGTGTGCGTGTGTGTGTGTGTGTGTGTGTGTGTGTGTGTGTGTGTGTGTGTGTGTGTGTGTGTGTGTGGTGTGTGCGTGTGTGTGTGTGTGTGTGTGTGTGTGTGTGTGTGTGTGTGTGTGTGTGTGTGTGTGTGTGTGTGTGCGTGCGCGCGCGCGCGCGTGTGTGTATTTTGCGCCAGCCTCTAGCGGCAGCAGCAATAAAAGTGAACTGACTCGGAAGATGAATGTGGCGGCTCAAATGTGTAAAAGGAGACACTTGAAATCGGAGACGGGACTTAACAAGAGAAAGAATAATGACAGAGCCCTTTAATCACCCGAGTAATGTGCGGAAGAACCATGTGTTGAGCCAACGTGAAATGTATGAGTGAAAACGACCTGAACTGTGGGGCCTAATGCGTGTGAAATCATTCAAATAGTTCAATATTTTTTCTATTTTTGTTGTTTTATTACCGCATAGCGTCGTTGATCAATAAAGCGTAATGCTCCACACTTCAGCTGGAAAAGCCTTCTTTCTTGCACTGCGTCCTGTTTTGGTGAGGCAGCAAGTGTTTATGAGCATCGCACTACGCTCCGGTTTAATCAGAGTTCGCTGTATAAACGGGTTGATCGTTGTTAGATGTTACTCACCGGCGCCCCCTGCTGTCATATGGAAACTTTGGCCTCCGTTTACCGTTCTACAAAAATAAATTAAAGGATTTTGTAAACTTTTCCGAGTAGTCTACAGGGGATATCTAATAGAAGCAAAAGTCATTTTCTGTGCAGCAGTACTGCCGACATTGAGATTCAAATAATTTATATAATATGATTCTGAAAGTTACATAAAAAAAATGACGAATATTATTTCACAAACTTTAAAGAAAAAGCTTTATTTAGTTTTTTAAAAATCCATTCAAAAATCCACACGGTCACACAAGTTTTACAACAGCTGCTTAAACATATCACTGTTAAGATACACTTAAGATCCTTTCATAAATAACAATAAAATAACTGCTACAATAAAAATGACTAACAAAGACAATTGCAATTTCAGCCTACATACTCTTTGGGGGATATCCTATTTTAATGAGTGTATTCACAAGTAAAAGCCTATTACAAGACATTAAATTACAGATGTGTCATGTTTTCCCGGGTTTATTACAAAATATTGGCGTTTTGTACAGTCAGCATTCACATATTTCCCCCTGAAATATGTGGATTCCTCAGATAAGTTATCACAAAATATTTTATTGAGCAAGAAACATGTTTAAAATAAGTTGCGTGTTTACTTTGAGTTTAACCCCGTGTTGAAACATGCAAAGAAGCACCAAAAGGGGGCAGCATGGGAAAACGTACCACCCAACCGTCTTCCTAGTGAAACGAATGGTTAATCCTACTTCTTGTGAGTTTGTAGCACTTAAATATACAACGGAAAGAACCAACGTGAAAGTCCGATACTAGAAAAATCCATTGTAAGCATATCTGGATAATTACAGCAAAACATAACACACAAAATCGAAGATGAAGCTGTGCTGACGATGAGGATGAAGAAGTCATGTGTGACATGTCGGCCTATCAGAGGAGGTATGTCGTGTCCACATGACGCAACAACAAAAAGACAAAAAAAAAAACGCTGTGAGAATGAGTTCTTCCTGAGATTGGAAATGATGACACGTGTTTCAACTGCGTGGGTCTGATGTGATCTAGTCTAATCTAGGGGTGGGGGGGCTGGCGCGAGGCCTCAATAGTTGGGTCCTTTACTGAAGGGGTCCCGCCTCGACATGCTGCCGTAGCACAACGCCGGGTGACACGCTCCGTTCTGACCCGGGGGGCCGGTCTGGCCTCGCTTACCCTCGGCCCCGCTCTGGCCGGGGCTCCCCGGTTTACCCGCCGACCCCTGCTTGCTGTAACCATGGGGACCCATGGGACCTGGCGACAAAACGTTACGGAAATTGGTCACGGTCATGGTTGCGTTTTCCTGCAGAATACCAAACTGGCTCCTTGAGCAGGATGCTACCGACCCTACCTGCATGTTGATGGAATATAAAATCGATGAGAGTTAACGGCTCGATTTCAGGGCCGAATGATTACATTTAACCAAACTCAAAAGAAAAGGCGCTGTCCGAACGGAGCCTTCATTTAAATGCACCATCGGGAAGCCTTTTATTTTATTCCACCAAGTCAACGGTTCTCTGGTGTCTTTGTCTGTCCGTCACGCTTCAGACGACCCCCGTAGGGATTCACCAGCCCCTGGGTACATTAGAATATATCTCCCGGTGAACGTAATCGCATCGCTCTACTGCACACCAATTGATTTGCTCGTGGCTAAGGTTCATTTTGAAGTCAGCTCCTAGGGCAGCTATGAGACCTAAATGAAATGGTTTGCTCAAATGGATGATCAAATATCTATAGCCTGTATCAGCAATCTTCTGCGACCCCATATGCATATCAAAGGGATCCCAGTGGGTCCATACCCCAATATCGGGAACCACTAGCGTCTTCGACTCCCATACCCAGGGATCTGGACTCGATCCCTGATGTCTGTAGCCTGTAATTATCCCAGAGCAAGAAGCCCATATCTGCTCCTTAATCACTTAATCCATTTCAGTTGTTTTTGGGTAGAAGCATCGGCTAAACGACTCAATAGTTAATTAAATGCAAAGTCAATACAGTCCAAGCTGTACCTATTAGTATGCGTGTGGCAGTAGAAACCAGATCAACGATCTCCAGCTTGTAACCCAGGGTTCTAACACCAGGGGATGCATGTCAAGCTGTCCTCGAGTGAAGTGCTACCTTCTGCAGTGTGTCTAACGGAGACCCTTGCCCTCTGTTAAAGGGGACATATTATACCACCAGGTGTGAGTGTGATTAGCCGGTACCAGCCCTTTTGAAAATGTGCAGCCTCTGACATCACAGGTGGGCGTGTCCACCTAGATGTGTGACGGATAGATGAGCAGTGTTTGCTCCAGTCCACTGGGTGGGCTGGCAGACTGATCTATCCATCAGACGTCTAGGTGGACACGCCCACTTGTGATGTCGGGAGCTGCACATATTCAAAACAGATTGTAATGTCTGATCACACGCACACCTGGTGGCCTGATCTGGACCCTTTAAAGGGAACCCAGCCCCTCCCACAGTGTCTTACCTGGGGGCCCCTGTGGCCCCGGATCTCCAACCGCTGATCTTCCTGGGTTTCCTGTATCTCCCTTAAAGCCTGGATCCCCTGGGAACAAACACAACGACACACATGGACATGCTGTATATATACTATATCCATGTGCTGGCAGTAAACAGGGCACACATGTCCACAATAACTATCTCATTGAGCTGTCTGTGGGCGTACGCTGTGTGCTAGTGAGTGAGTGGGTGATTCAGTGAGGTGAGTCCGAGTCTCAGTGGGAGTGGTAGTAGAGAGAGAGAGAGAGAGAGAGAGAGAGAGATAGAAGTCAGTGTTAGTGTGTGTGTGTGTGTGTGTGAGTGTGAGTGTGAGTGTGAGTGTGAGTGTGAGTGTGAGTGTGTAGTGTGTGTGTGTGTGTGTGTGTGTGTGTGTGTGTGTGTGTGTGTGCGTGCGTGTGCGTGCGCGTGTGTGTGAGTAGGTATGAGTATGAGTGTGAGAGAGAGCTAGTGTTTGTGTGAGTTAGTGTTTTGTGAGTTAGTGTTTGTGTGAGTCAGTGTTGGTGTGAGTTAGTGTGTGTGGTTAGTTAGTGTCTGTGTGAGTAAGGGTGTGTGTGAGTTAGTCTTTGTGTGAGTAAGTGTCTGTGTGAGTTAGTGTGTGTGTGAGTCAGTGTGTGTGTGAGTCAGTGTCTTTATGAGTCAGTGTCTGTATGAGTCAGTGTCTCTGTGAGTCAGTGTGTGTGTGTGTGTGTGTGGTGAGAGTCAGTGTGTGTGTGAGTCAGTGTCTGTGTGAGTCAGTGTGTGTGTGAGTGAGTGTGTGTGTGACTCAGTGTGTGTGTGAGTCAGTGTCTGTGTGAGTGAGTGGGTGTGTGAGTGAGTGTGTGTGAGTCAGTGTCTGTGTGAGTCAGTGTGTGTGTGTGTGAGTCAGTGTGTGTGAGTCAGTGTCTGTGTGTGTAAGTCAGTGTTTGTGTGTGTGTGAGTCAGTGTCTTTGTGAGTCAGTGTCTCTGTGAGTGAGTGTGTGTGTGTGAGAGTCAGTGTGCGTGTGTGAGTCAGTGTCTGTGTGAGTCAGTGTGTGTGTGTGAGTCAGTGTCTGTGAGTCAGTGTGTGTGCGTCAGTTTGTGTGTGAGGTCAGTGTGAGTGAGTCAGTGTGTGTATGAGTCAGTGTCGTGTGAGTCAGTGTGTGTGTGAGTCAGTGTCTGTGTGAGTCAGTTTGTGTGTGTGAGTCAGTGTCTGTGTGAGTCAGTGTGTGTGAGTCAGTGTCTGTTTGAGTCAGTGTGTGTGTGTGAGTCAGTGTGTGTGTCAGTGTGTGTGAGTCAGTGTCTGTGTGAGTCAGTATGTGTGTAAGTCAGTGTGTGTGTGTGAGTCAGTGTATTTGTGAGTCAGTGTCTGTATGAGTCAGTGTCTCTGTGAGTCAGTGTGTGTGTGAGAGTCAGTGTTCGTGTGTGAGTCAGTGTCTGTGTGAGTCAGTGTGTGTGTGAGTCAGTGTATGTGTGAGTCAGTGTGTGTGTGAGTCAGTGTCTGTGTGAGTCAGTGTGTGTGTGAGTCAGTGTCTGTGTGAGTCAGTGTGTGTGTGAGTCAGTGTGTGTGTGAGTCAGTGTCTGTGTGTATATTCCTGTCCTCAAATGCTCCTTAAACCTTTCCCTAAGGTACCTTTGATCCCCTGAATGCCGGGATGTCCGGGTATCCCGCGCCGGCCCGGGGAGCCGCTGGCGCCCGGGACCCCGGGGTACCCCCTGAGGCCGCCGGCCCCCACTGGCCCCGGGGGGCCCGGGGACCCCGGGCGCGTGTAGCACCGGGAGCAGCTAGGCTGCTGCTGGCTCAGCAACAGCACAGGAAGCTCCGCTGGGGAGCAGAGAACCACAACGAAGGGCTTGTTAGGATCTGAGGAATAGTTATGAAATGGGTTGTTGAATATTTAACAATTCTTATATAAATGAATAGTGGGGAACAGCCCCCAAGACTGAAGGTCTCGGGGGCTGATCCCCACTATTCAGGGAGCCTGAGGTGAATAATAGTTTTAGTATGCTACACGTGAACACTCCAAAAATCAACAAGATAACACTTTTTTCTGGGATTTTTTGTTTTTATTAGCAAACAAAGTGAGACATTTAACGATGAAAACAGTATCCCGAGTGAGATCTCAATCTCGGGATATTGCCCAATATCCCGAGACAGCGAACCAATCAAATTACGCCATTTAAGGAGGTTCACATGTAGCATATATTACTAACTATACATATATTATTTTTTAAGATTGCATTTTTATGCTATATTATAGAGAGAGATATTGGAGATAGAGGGGACGCAGGAAATGACCACAGGCAGGAATCGAACCCGGGTCGCTGTGTTCAGGTCTGTCCCTATAGGGTCCCTATAGACCGGGTCTCCCCATTGACCAATATCAAATCTACACATTTTGGATCAACCTTTTATTCATTGCGGTAACTGAGACTGGGTTTATGCATCTCTATGACCAGAGAGACCCGATGGAAACCCACGTCTACAAACTTAACAACATACATAACCAACTTACCTTCAAGCATTGCTCTGCAAATCTGCCGAATGTGCTGGTCTGAGGTTTCGCCGCCCTTTACAAACGAAGCGAAAGAAGTGGACTGTGTTGAAATACATGTACGATATTCGTCAGTACAACCGTTGTTGTATAGGGTGGTGGCCAAAGTACCCTTCATACACCACGATACAATACAATACAAAGGATTGTGACCAACCATCGAGATCCACCACACAGAGATCCCTGGCTCTGGATTTATGCCCCTGTCGCAACTCGAAATGCCTCCCCGAGAATGGATAATGGGAGACATCATGTTGCAAGCTCAGCCGGTGTCAGGGTCAAATACTCTGACTAACGAGCACTCAAAATTCTGGCAGCCTTCTGGTGGGTCCTCGTCTAATACCATCGGGTTTGTAGAGCAGAAGCACAAAAGCCCAGCCTCACTTCATTCCACCTCATCGTCATCGTCATGATGCCGGTGGTTTCTGGTGAGGTCCTTCCCGTTCAAGAAGCACCATACGTACGGGTGGGCCTTCTGGCCCCGAGGGCCCCTGAGAGCCGCTGGTCCCAGGCATGCCCCGGGACCCGGGGGGGCCCATGGCTCCTGGCTGTCCGGGTCGGCCGTCTTGACCTCCTGGGCCCCTCTGTCCTGGGTCTCCAGTTGTCCCTTTCTAGCCCAAACACAAGCGTGAGGTTAGCCGGGCGCAGACACAGCAGCAGCGCTGGCGGGGGGGGTGAGGGACGACATGAGGGGGGAGGACAACATGAGGGGGGGAGGACAACATGGGGGTGAGGACGAACATGAGGGGGGGGAGGACAACATGGGGAGGGGGGGCAACATGGGGGTGAGGACGACATTGAGGGGGGGAGGACAACATGGGGGGGAGGACATGAGGGGGGTGGACATGATGGGGGGGGAGGACAACATGGGGGGGAGGACAACATGGGGACGATGACGACATGGGGGGGGACAACATGGGGGGGGAGACAACATGGGGGGGGGGAACGACATGGGGGGGGGGGGACATGGGGGAGGAAGGACGACGTTTCAACACACCTCTCCCTTCAGGCCGCTTGAACCTGCAGAGCCCTGTCAATAACAACACATCGACACAAACGCTCATGAGTAAACAAAGAGAACTGATGATCATCAATATGGGATTGTACTACTACTTATACTTAACTCATACTCATACTGGTACCAATAATATGAGTGACAACAGTAAGGGAACGAAACGGAAGAATAAATATAGTGAAGGTTGAAAAATTCACCAAGTGTGTTGAACAGTGATCACAGGTAAATATATATTTTTAACTTTTCTTGATACTTAAAGTGGGATTATGTATTCATGTGTTTTTTATCAGCTGTGTGTTTTTTTTCTGATGTCATCCCTTATTAAAGTCGCAGTGTGTTAGATTAAGCCCCTTCCATTGTTGTGTAACTGTGTGACGCAAACTAGCGTAGCTGGGAAGGCTGGCTGGAGTAGGTGGGAGGGGTTTGGACGTGTCGATAGTAAGATGAGACAATCCCCTCCGCTGTCGGTATGTGAATCTGTGTAGGAATGGTTGTAACGCGCTTTTGACAAAAAAAACATTGTTAAAGGTTTGCGATATCAGCGATGTTGGGTGACGACACTTCTGTCGGTATTTGAAGCGAGATCCCAAACAAACGAAGTCAGCTCGCCCCTCCCTTCCGTGTTTCGTGCATCCTGTAAAAACGATCACGAACGCAGCGCAAAACCCCGCAACACACACCCCATGTCGGTGATTGGTTGGAATACTACTTATTTTGGTTTAGAGTGGTTGGGAGTGTCATTTGTTTTTGTGTACGATATCGGAGCACAGGCTGCCTACAGAGACACCGGTTTTTTTTGACGGCCTGCTCATGGCGCGGGCAGCTAGCGGAGCGTGAGGAAAGATCAGATGAATGTGATCATTTATGTTTTTCGGTCTAACATCGCTGATACAACCTTTAAATCCTCGAAATGCAAATGTGACGTCAAGATAATTTTAAGCAATGAGCTAGTTGAAATGTCACACATTGCGACTTTAAAAATCACATTTTCTTTACTTGACTTTCTCAATGAAAGCTGTTCAACATTTACGGATTTATTAATACATGGGCCAGTGTATATACAAGGCAAGAAGGAAGACAAGGAAGCACTCACACGCTCCCCTGGTCTTCCATGCTCTCCCCTCTCCCCTTTACCTCCCTGGGGGGAAGAACAGCACATAGTTCACAGCGCCACAAGAAAACCCTGCACAGCTTCCATTATATGTCTGTGAGCAGCATACAGTGGCGGTTTTAGGTACGGGCGAACCAGGGAGCCGCCCGGGGCGCCATATTTGTGGGGGGCGCCAAAATCACATGGGGGGCGCCATGAGCAGAAAAAAAAAAAACAGGGGGTTTGTATCGTGACCCTACAGACTTCAGTCCAGTTTTGCCCGGGGCGTAACTGGACGTAGAACCGCCACTGGCAACATATATAATCAATTAAATGGCTGCACACAGCCATTTAATTGATTAAAAAACATAATCGGAACACACATAAGATATATATATAATATATAATGAAAAAATATATATATTATGTATCAGATATCATCGGAACACACATATGAGAGTTACCAGGCAACAGTAGCATATGGCAAAAATAATAATTGTTGTGACATAAGCTTTGGCTGCTGCTATTTAAGTTTGGCCGCCCCGAGATTTTGAAAAGCATAAAAGGCGCAGGAACGTCTGCCAATTGTACTGTACTTATCGAGATCTGAAATAAAGCAGACCTCTCCATGTTGACCAAATCTATACCAGATTATGCAATTCTTTTTTCCTTACTGGATGAAGAAAATATGAATCTTATGTGAAAGGTTTCTCAAGTAGGAGAGCGTTTCTACATCAATCTTAGTTTACTATTGGAATGGATGTTTTCCTAAGCCGAACATGGCAGTGTTCTTTGGCTCCGGCTGAGTTGGCATCATGCAGTTTTGTGCAGGGTCACGATCAACTTTAGATATGAGGCAGTCAGGGGGGGAATGAGTGTGTCTGTAGGGTACCTCTCCTCCTCTTTCTCCAGTACTCCCTCGTTGGCCCTGATGAAAGACAAGAACAGACTTTTAGCACCCCCATTTTGATCTTTAATCAATTTTTTTATCATAATTTAAAAAAAGGATGGAAATCCCTTATTAATTCTACCTCCACCTTCATTATCAGTTACAGAACACAGAAGTCTACAATTAACTATCATCCAAGGCATTTTATTTGTTTGAATGGCTCAACCAGAATTGGCAACTGTCACTTTAGATGTATGCTCAAAAACAAGCAGCGTTAAATATTTATGTGAAGCAATTTGCAAACATTGCAACAAACGAAAAGTTTGCAACGTCGCACAGCCAGCCCAATTCATGTAAATAATAGTTTTGACAAATCACAGGCATGTTCATCCTGCCAGATTACTGCAAGTACTTCAGTAATTACTGTAAGTACACAGTATTTCTACCGCTGTATCACAATACAGTGAGTACTAGAGCTATGAGAGACATATCAAAGGATCTTGGACTAAGATATTCTTAGAATAAGACATTACTAGACAGAACTGCTGAATCATTGTTAGTATACAGTGGCGAGACTACAGATGTCAGGACTACAAGGGGATTCTATAAATACCTTCATTCCCATCAGGCCGGGCATGCCTGGGTGACCTGGCTCCCCGGCTTGTCCCGGACTCCCCGCTTTCCCCTTCAAGATGTCATCCAGTACAGAAAGACAGACATGTATTAAACACTTCATCGAACCCGATTATTGACGCATCAAATATATTCTACCCACACTCAGTGCTCAGGGCACATTCTATCGTTTCTGCCGTTGTCGTTTTCACTGTGACTTCCATTCCTTTATTGAGAAACACCAGCATTTCAGAATATAACGACAAAAATTGACCTACATG
The DNA here is from genome assembly GCA_900291075.1 of Melanogrammus aeglefinus. Taxonomy (NCBI): domain Eukaryota; kingdom Metazoa; phylum Chordata; class Actinopteri; order Gadiformes; family Gadidae; genus Melanogrammus; species Melanogrammus aeglefinus. Next base: position 325,863 of record OLKM01000057.1, read on the forward strand.
AATTTGAGAAAAGAAACATACTGGGCATGTCTGTGTGTCTGTGTGTCTGGACGTCAACGTTACCGCACGGACATACCTCCTGGCCTGGTTTCCCGAAGAGTCCTGGTGCTCCGCTCTCTCCCTTGCTCCCCTTCATTAAGAACCAATCATGGATTACATTAGGACTGCCCATGTCTGAGCAGGCTGCACACCAGGAGAACAGCGTGGTTTACGTCCTATGGCTACGCACCACTCTGTCCAGGTGGTCTGAACCCGGTCGTGGCGCACCTGGCAGTTTGAGCAGTTTCTCCAATCTTTATTGTATGCCTTGATTTTTCTAAGCCTCACTCTTGTGAGTTGCTTTGGATAAAAGTGTCTTGCAGAACGACTTAATAGTAAATCATGTATGACTTAAGCCTGTCTATTTTCCCGTGATGACGTGCAGTGATCAAACACATGGAACACGAGTCGGCCACACGTTTAATTTAATCATCCCGTCTCCAGAACTCTAATCTCAGCGATCTAGTTTGTAGTCACTCACATTTTCATCGAAATCGAACTAAACCAAGGAAATGTTGTTTTATTTTTTAATGGTAAGAAATCCTGACATGGACCACATGTCTATTAACTCTGAGCTTCACTCCTGTGCCATGTAGCAAAGAACTCAGGCTCAATTAACGGAGCAAGAACTAATGAGATCTGATTGGCAGACAACTGTTCCAGGCCAGACGAACCCACACTATTGGAGTTTCCACGATGTTTCCACAGACCAAATGAGACTGTCTGGATTACCACTTCATTTAGCATCATTAGCATGGCAGCCATAGCACAAAATTACTCAATAGTATATACTTCATGAGTCCTGATCAAACACAGATGAAAGGGACCAGCATAGCTGCCTTCTTATAATGATGTTATTATTCCAACTTTATAAATCAGGGAAGCTTTGGATTTTGTCTTTTTGTCAAGTCAAATGCATCAGCATTTTTCAATATGCCATACACTGCTATGAGTTTATCTGGTTCACTGGCGTCATACACTTACTTATCCTTTGAGTCTACCTATCTACTTCAAGGCAATATCATGCGGCGTAACTGCCAGTATTTAATGTTGACATAATAATATATCACTGCACAACTAAATGCACATAGAGATCAAAAGTAGCAGTGACTCAGGAGGGAAATCAGGGTTGTTTGGCGACTGGAAGGTTGTTGGTTCGATCCCCGGCTCCTCCTAGCTAAGCATCAAGCATTCCCTGAGGAAGACACCTAACCCTGAATGCTCTCGACGCGCTGGCTGTTCCCATGCATGGCCGACACCTCCGTTGGTGTGTGAATGGGTTAATAAATATAAGGCACAAATTGCAAAGCGTTTTGAGCAGTCCCAAGTGTGATAAAGAGCTCTATATAACTACTAATTACCTTGGTTCCAGGTAGTCCAGCAGAACCTCGTTCCCCTTGTAAACCACCCTGACCCTGCAGGGGCCAGAGAAAAGTATTTCTGCTGTTATCATCATCATTATTATCACCGCTATGCTCAGTGAATAAACAATTTAATTTGGACTCACAGGTGAGCCACTTGATCCTGTGAAGCCCCTCTGCCCAGGTGATCCGACTTCTCCCTTACAGATACAAAACACATTGGTGTCTCATTGAAGCAGTGCAATCTGCAGCTCTACAAGAACAACAACATCAATTGTTAAACATAGATAAAGGTTGAAAACGGTAGCGAAAGCAGGAGCTCACCTTAAGTCCATTTTGTCCGGCCATTCCAGTCTGGCCAGGTAATCCCTAGGAGCAAGAAGAAACCTTTAGAGTAGTAAACGCTGAAACTGCACTCCATGGTTTTCTTCCCAGTATTTACTTGGCCTATTTTTCCATCTCAGCATCAATCTATCCATGTGTGACATTCATTGATGTATTTAATGGGGCGGAGTAGTGCTTGTACACAGACTGAACTCTTAAGCGGTCTGCACGTTCAGAAAGACGAGAGGACGTACTTCATTAATCATTCAAGGAAAATATAACTGTTTCCCGCCACGGTTAACGGCGGAAAACCGAATCCGTTTTGATGCTGAACACGATGGTTCTCGGGAGCCACATCAATGTCAGACATGCTGCCACTAACAACCAAGACATACTAAAGATATGGGACTTTTTTAGACACATTTAATGATCGACATGACTTACCCGATGGGACTCAACATCAAAATAAAATAGTTGCTTGCGTGAGCAGCCTGCAACAAATTCTAATAAAGTATGATGTTTATGTTTGTCAATGGAAATGTGTTCTGCTTTACATGCAGGAAAGGGAAAGTTAAATTTGTCAGTTCAGAGCACTGATTGTTTATGAGCTTGATCAGAACCAAGGAAACCGACGTGGAAACCCTCAAGCCCCTGGTTTCCACGTAAAACTAGTGCAGATGTCAAATGGTTTGATCACAACTGTGAAAAGCACTGGCAGAGGAACAGCCAGACAGAAGAAAAGACAGACAGACATCAATGCAGACCGTTTGCAACGGCGAAGGATTATGTATTATTTTAATATATTCTACATGCAGCTTGAAAGAGTGCAGATACCGCCTCCTTAAATCATCCGCTAAATGTTTTGTTCTGGTGAAAATAATGGCTTTGTGGAGCCACTGACTCATCATTCGTAAATCTATCACTAAACTGCCAGTGCGGCATTCGCATTCAGCATCGATGGAAGATAACGGTTAATTTTAACTTTTTATTCCTCAAAACAGTTTCTCCATCATTAGCAAACTGCGGCCTCGGTTCAATCCTTTGCTTGAAGGCTGTGGCCGACCATAGCCCGAGTGGCTCGTTACATAACAGGGTTATCCTGGAATGAACCAGAGGGGGATCACCCATCATTTCCTGGCTGTGGAGGTCACTCGCATGCTGCTACTCATGACCTCATGGTAATTTGTAGTTTGAACAGCGAGCGTACAGTACATTCAAATTATCGTCAGACTAGTTCCTGGTATGTGTTCTGCAATACGTGGCTCGCTATTATGAGCCTCACATGCTTTTGCGTTTGGCTTGTTTATTCTTTGGGTGTTATTCTAGCAATGCTTATTTGAATAAGATGCATATGGCCGGCTTGATTTTCCCTATACCGTCGTTTTCCTTAGAAAGGTTTATTTTATCAACATAGCACTTTTTATTTAAAAGAGTGAGAGAAATCTGAGAACACTGTTCCCCATGAGGATAAATATAGAACACATACAAGCATGTGTTTGGATTTCACGTCTGGCAGAAAGAGTAACTGAGCCAGTTGCAGAACTGGGATGCCAGCCATCACACATTTCACCGTTGCACTTTGTCAACTTCAGACCGTGTGGTGGACGCGAACATCAACCACAACATGCGCTTGTGAACACAACGGCCGACATGAAGAATGAGGATGATGACACGATGCCTTACAGGGTGTCCCTCCCGTCCGTCCAGACCGGGGATACCGTTGGCGCCCGCCTCTCCCTGAAACACAAGAACATGGGTTGGTCGTACGGGTCATTAAACGACACACTGGTGCAGCAAAAGACTGGCGTAATGAACCGCCTGCCACTGTTTTGGGCCATGCTTCCTGTTATTAATCCGTCAATGGTTGACAAGACTCGGCGAAGCGTACCTTCTGACCGGCCCTCCCCGGAATCCCGTCGATTCCATTTCTTCCGTGTATACCCTTGAAAGTGAACGAAAAGATTTGGGTATTTTAAGCTAGTACGGGGTCTCTAAACGGGGATAATGAGGAGGATTCCTCGTACGTACCGGCTCTCCCGGATGACCCGCTGGCCCGATTGGTCCAGGGATTCCCACAGCCCCCTGGGAAGAGCCCGAGAAGTGTTTATCCATAACTTTACGCATCGTAACATCGCTTTTTAGTCAGCCTCTATGCTGATGAAATGACGTTTCTCACCACTTTTCCATCTTGTCCCGGCAGCCCTGCTCTGCCCAGGTGTCCCGATGAGCCCTGCAAGACGAAGTTCAACCGTTTAATGAAGTCGGACTCAAACGCCCCTTCAAATCATTCTTTGACCTTGGAAGCAGGCATCCATGACATGTTTTACTCTGTTTAATCCACCGTGAAACAGATGCAAAGTGGTTCCCGTAACAAGCCATTGTCATTACATTAGATCAAAGCCTACCACTAATAGACCATAGATAATTTGCGACCGGGCAACAGTTGTTTAGGGATGTCCTTTGAGGTCTAAAATTAGTACATCTGTAGGGTGTAGCCAGTAGATAAACTCCCCTGACCCCTGGAAAGTGGAAATGAGCATGGATGTGGGTTTGGGTCGATAGTGAAGAATGGGTCGCACCTTTTCCCCTGGTGGCCCGAGCTGTCCAGACATCCCTGGCTGGCCTCTCTCTCCCTGATGGAATGAGTCACAGTTTACAACAATGACCACAAGAATTTACTAATTACTTTGACAATTAAACCAATGTGCCTCATGTACCTAGCGACAACCTTGGTTCCGTCTTTGTTCTAAAGAGGGGTGACGGGGGGGGAACGAATGCGGAAATCCGAATCCATTCCACCACCCAGATGGCCCATGGTGATAAAGTCTAATTAAGCACAATAATGAAACTCCCTACCATTGCACCGGCCGGCCCTTGCTCTCCCTTGAACCCATCAGACCCTCGTGGGCCCTAAAGAGAATGAAACACAGAGCAAAACTTGTATTCATAGGGTTGGGGTTAAGGATGGGGATAGTTCAGTGTTGGTGATGGTAATCTTAAACTAAAATAAACTAACTTTAATGGAAGTAAACTACTTAAACTACCTCTTTTCCCGATGGACCCGTTGGCCCAGGATGTCCTCTGGGACCCGGAACACCCTAGAACAAAAAGTTGTAATGGATGTGTTGAGTGATCAGACCATTATATACTATTTCATGAGATTTTAGAATGTAGATATTTTATTTTGTAGTATTTGTAATAGTCTTGCTTGCTGGAGTATTTTGAATGCAATGTTCTTGCCTGCGCCATTAGGAGCGGGCATGTCTATTGGTTAGTTCTTTGTGTTGGTGGAAGTTATTTTGGTATATTGAACTGCTTAGTACTCACAGGCTTACCCTCAGCACCAGCTGTCCTGTTTGACCAGGCTCTCCAGAGCCCCCTTGTTCTCCCTGAAGGCAACGGGAAGATCATCATTAATATAAAAAAGAAAACAAGTCGTTTGTTTAACAAGACCAGATATGTAATATGTTTTAATTTCATGAGTGTACACTGTCAATTTGACCATTAAACCATGGGAAATTTGGAATGATGCTTTCCTTGAATGTGCTGCCTCAATTAATTGTCAGGGGGTGGGGAGACAAAACATCTGCAAGCCAGCGATGCCTCCGACATTTTGTGCGTAACTACGGGCAGTAAAAGCATGGCTGCGTGACCTTATAAACACACGTGTCCCTGCACCAGGGAGGGCTTGTTCTCAAACATTCTTGTTGCCCAGATAAAGCCTCTTGAAGAGGTGCTCTTAGTGTAGTTAGCTTCTTTAATTGAGACCGTGTTATCCGTTAAGGACATGAAACATTTTGTTGCTTGTTAAGGAGATTTCCATTGGGGCAACTATTTACCCTTAGCAGCAATCTGGTTCTGCTTTACACAAACATTCAAGTATACAGAACCCAACACCACCGACCTGTGTTAACTCACAGCGGCGGCTAGGGATCTACCATGTTTAAAGTAACAAGTGCCAATTTAATCCACGCATCAGTATAAAATCCGTTAAGAGAGAGAAAACCACTAAGTAAGAATTTAGTAGGGCAGCTATCCAAGTTATCAACGTGATAAAAGCTATTTGTCAAAACATCACCTTGGTAAAAATATGCATGATTGAATTGTATATAACGTGTAGGCCAACCATACTTTATAAAGGCCCGCCATTATTCACCTGCACACATAACTAATAACCTTAATGCCAGATAAGAATCTTAAAAGCTCCCCCTCTTGACAGATGTCTGATAGGCCTAAATAATAAAAACAGGAAATGTTTCTGCACCTCTTCTTTTGACACGTCCAGTATTGAAACATTTCCCTAACATAAGAATATTCCTTAACAGATTCCCTTCCTCAAACGTTCCGGAAGACAGACCAAGTTCAAACAGACCTTCATGCCAGGCAGCCCATTGGGTCCTGGGGGGCAGGCACATGGCTCTGGGGTGGGGTCGGAGTAATCAGGACTGTTGGCGCACTGCAACGAAGCAAACAAAGCACTTTGGTAGATATCAATCACCACTGGAGATGGTGTGCACATGGTGCGTAATGAGCCAAGCGCATGCCTCTATATGAAACAGCCCCCCAACAGGACGCCTTCCACGCTATACGCTAACTGGTGTAAATCATTTCACATACGCCGCCAAGAAATGTCGCTCCCAGGGGTATATCCGTAACTCTCAACCCAACTGTTTCACGCAACACAACAGTTCCAGTGCCAACACAGAAACATACGACGGATCAATCGTCCCGCGTGAACTTGAACAAGGTTGGACAACAACAGAAAAAGGCTCCTCTGACTTTCATTGGTTTGAGAAGACATCATTTTAGGTTTAGGTTTTTGTTTGGGAATCTCACAGGGTGGTTAGTTAGTCTAGCTGCTGGCCTATTTCCAGTGAGAGTGGTAGCAAGCCAAGTAGCTAGCTTGGCAATTGTGAAATACATATAAAATGTTATTAAGTAAAGACAATATTTAACTAGGCATATGGGGAAGGGCATAAAAAGACAGTGGGGGCATTTTCATGTTTTTTTAAGCAAGCCTGTGTAAAAACCCTTCCAAATGTAGTTAGTATTTATATCATCAACCAAGCATTGTAAACGTTAATTTGGCACTGGATTGGGCGGCTGAGAAAAGTGCCAAGCCACCACACAACGCTTGTGGTTATACTATGTTTGGCAAACAAAGGGAAGTGCCAGATGTTATAATAACACACACACTGTAGTGGGTTTGAAACAAATTACATTTTTAAAAATAGCATGACAAGCAAACAGAACAATTCAATGTCATCCAAGGCACGATTATACTTACGATTCCAGGTATTTCACAAGCGGTTTCTCTGGTGTTCTGCTCGGGATCACAGTAGATGCGGAGCTTCTGAATCTCGAACTACCCAAAATAAAATAAAATAACATGATTTACTTTAGAGTAAAATGAGAAAATACTTAAATGACCGAGTGGGATGCGGTTCATACAATACAATCTGTGAATCAAAGGAATTGGCACAGACAATGTCTTATAACAGAGTAGTATAGACTGACTAGGTGGGCCAATATTTTTTTATTACAGAATTTAAAACTGCATTCTTCTCTATGAATTTTAGCGTGAGAAAATCGTTCTCTGCTAATGATGAAAAGTCAAATTACACGGAAATGGCCTTTTAATGTCCTTTAGCTTGGTAAGACTATGGAAAATAATTTACTGTGTGGAGAGTACCAGAGGTGGGAGTATTAGGCACAGAACAAAAGCACTCCTTGTGAGATTTGTATTAGCATGCTAGCCTTAAACAATTACAGCTGTACATCCGCTTCTAATAACCCAGAGAAAAGTTAAAACCATCCATACAATCAGGAATCACGAAGCACATAGAAAGGTGATAAAAAGACCTCTTCACTACACCAGTTTAGTTCGAGATCCAGATACCAAAAAACATTAAGATATTGGCATCACTTAAAGGTGTCTCGAAATAAACCCAGTTACACAAGTCCCTTCTTATTGGTGTTGCTTTTGAATAGAACAACAGAGTTTGTGCGTATGCAGTCCTGCATCTGGCCACAGGCCTATCATTAGAGCTTAGAATGTGCCAGTAAAGTTAGTTAAGTGCAGTTATAAAAGGTTTATTGTTGTAACTGTCATTTAATTTGTTCTGTTGTGTTCCTACTTATCTTTATATTGGAAGAGGACATGGTTCAACATATCTAGAGAATAGTTTTCAGAAAAAAGCTTGGCCATTTGTTCCAAATTAAACATTCAATGATGAAAACCATTATATTTTCTTAAAATCTAGAAAGAATGGGAAAAAAATTCAAATTTGCAACATTATATGTTATTTTATTTTGTCTTTAATATGTAACTTGCTATTCTTGATAACACACGCGATCAGGGACTTAACGTCTGTGCACCTTTGATATGAATAGTATAAAAAATACAGAGCGCATTTTTATAGTGTTGCGGTGTCAAAATGTTAAAAAAGTATCGAAAATGTCCTATGCACATGAATTTGTTTGCTTTTAAACATGTTCAAAATAGAAACATTGCTGTAAACCTGTCGCTGTCCTCATTGAACGTACCGGTACGGTGGTTTCTTTGCTGACATACTTCCCCACTTGGGTTTTCCCGTTAATAAAGATCCCGACAGGGGGATCTAAGGGCAGCGTTTCCACTTCCAGGTCATCCACGTACAGCGTCACATCATACTCGGTCACCAGAAGTCTGAGCTGGTGCCACCTCTCATCAAACAGGACCTTTGTCAAGAGAGACAGCATGTTGGAAACAGCATGTTGGAAATGGCTATTGGCATGCCACTGCACATTAGCACATTACTGCCTATCAAACGCAAGGCATTAAGGAGCTCCACATGTCCTGTGGTGAGAGACTGAGAGAGGAGAGAGCTACAAGGGTAGACAGACGATGGTAACTACAAATGAATGCCTGGTGCCATGAGGGTTGGGAACGTTGTCTTCTAGCTCTGCTGGGATGTGTAACCATCTCTAATGGAGAGTTAATGGACGCCCCTTTGAGCCAAGACCAGGGCAAATGATTGATTGCATGTGTGAAAATAAATAAACAAATTAACAAGTAAATAAGTAAATAGCAGGGACAAGTGATGCATGCGCTGGAAAAGTCTGGATTCTGAGGTTACATTGGGACAAAGACGACATTTATGGTGGACGCAAACGGTCAAATCCTTGGTACCACTTGGGAGATTTAAACGACAATGTCAGTTTTCTTGGAACGCATAAAAGATTCCCAATTCCAAAATAGTCCCTCACCGCCCCCACCAAAACCCATGGCACCCTCTAACGCAAAGCGTTTGTGTGCAAGGGGTCGAATGAATCGTGCCAGTGTGCCTCTGTTCAGCTGTTGGCAGCATGTGTATGGTTTCGGTTTACCCTGGCGGTCTTTGGCGAGAACGTCACGGTCTGGATGCCACTGGGTGCCTCGCTGGTGGTGGTGAACGCCACCGTGTAGTCCGCTCCGTTCAGCGTCACAGCCATCTGAGGTTTGTCGTCCTTTGACTGCACCCGCCACAGATCCCACTCTTCCGTGGTCACGGAGCCCTTGTACTTCAGGGTGGAAACGAAAACGTAGGAGGGAGGCAGGCCATCGGGGAACAGGGACCTTTGGAGACCAGCAGGCCCAGGATAAGAGGGGAAAAATGTCAGTTGGTCCGGTGATAATACGATGATCGAAGAGGCATTGAACAAGCAATGAACTCGCGAGCTTACAAGCAAACAAACAAATAAAGGAAAAGCATAGCCAGTAGGAAAAAGAGGAAGAAAGCACAAATTACCTTGTTGAGTCACTCAGATCAACACGAGATGTTACTTCATAGGCTCTAGTCCCATAAAACGACCCCTGTGTCTTTCGGGTCTTTTTGGCCAAGTTCAAATGAAGCAGGAGGTCAAAGCCCTTCTCCTCGCGGGAATCGATCGCTATTCTGTTCGGACACACGGTCTCTGAAGGAGCCCAGAGATAAAGGACCCAAAAGAAAACGGTTACCACAATATCATACACTTAATGACCATCACTGTAAAATAATCTGACATGAGTTTAACCTTTAAATGTTGCGGCCTGAACAGTGTTATGGTCTGTTGTGAAAGGGGCCTTAGAGACCTACTAGTCTCTCCTGGTCGAATTACAACTCTTATTAAGAGACAATTGACTGGAAACAATGTGTTTATGTTTAGTGAACAGGGTTTATAAACATTATCCACATTTCTGTTGTTTAACCCCACTTTGCACCAAAAATCAAGACTGTTTAAAATGCCAATGAACGCTCCAAAGGGGGATATTGGCCCTGGTGTCCCTCAGATTATGTGTTCATTAAAGGATAACTATATTCCTATAATATTGGGACTAGGTTACTGATGCAGAAAAGAATTTTTCAAAACTGGTCCAGAACTAAGCAAGAGCCCAAAAAGTGGCTGCAATCAAACCCTATGGGGCAATAGAGCCCTGGTAACAAACGTGCCGCAAAGGTGCTTGTTTTACCACTGACACTGGCTCAGATTGTTCCTAAGTGTCTGACAACATTATGGAAATTACAACTCAACACTCGCAAGTCTTCTCCAGACACCAGATCATGACACCAGACGATGATCAAGTGGAAGGTATAGAAAACAGTTGTATTTCTCTGTAGGGATCCTTCCCATAAGGTTGTCAGACACTTAACAACAATCTGAGTCTATCATGGGCGAAAACAAGCACTTTTAGAGGACAAACATTGGAGGAGCGCAATTTCCTCATTGGGTAACATTGCAGAAGTTTGGTTGCTAAAGCATTCAGGCTCAATATGCCACCTTCGATCAATCATTTAAAGTCAAGATAATCCCCAGTCTTGGCAGTGGCCCAATGGCGACCAACAAGAGGCCCTGCATTTCATACCTTCGCACAGCTTCTGGCGAATGACCTCGCGGATCTTGTCAATTGCTTTGTAGTCCACCACTGAGAACACGTAGGTGGACGAGGGCTTGTTGGCGATGTCCCGCAGCTCAGACACCTCCGTCTCCGACCCCACGCCGATGGCGAAGAGGATAATTCCCTTCTTCCTCGCCGCCTCGGCTACCTGCAGCACCGTGTCCTGGGACCTCCCGTCGGTGAGGACCACGGCGATGCGGGCGATGCCCCTCGGTCCACGCTCTGACAGACCGAACAGTTTGTCGGTGGCGAACTGGATGGCAGTTCCTGTTCTGGTGTTGCCGCCCATGTACTCGATTGGACTCCATGGCCGCGATGACCTCCTTGTTGGATAAGTGCTTCCCCAGGGGGATCTGGAGGACGGGATGGTCGCTGTACTGGACCACCCCCACCTGCACAAACTTCTGGCCGATGTTGAAGCTGGTGGTGATGTTGACCAGCCATCGCTTGACTATGTCAAAGTTTACGTCTTCCACACTCCATGAACCATCTAGGATAAAAACCAAGTCACAAGGAGCCGTTCTACAACCTGAGGGAGACAGGGGGACACATCCAAGCATGGGGTTAACATAGGGTTTTAGATGTTATACAACCGTTCTGTTAATGCAAATGAATTGTCTCAAACATGAATTCAACATGAGTTTTGCTTGCTTATGTCATAGCAGGTTAAAAAACAAAGTGCTTACATTGCAACATGTGGTTTACAGTAGCCTACATGATTTCATTTGTATGCTCTTGTTACGGCATGCATTACAAAATGTCCAAATACATCAATGAAGACAGAAGCAAGCTTACTTCTTAAGTCTTCATCTTGTGCTGTGCTAAGCAAATGGAGGAGCATGAAGCACAGACACCGAAAGAGAGAATGCATGGATCTTGTTTTGTAACCCATAATGAAGCAGTACCAAGCTCCAAATGTGCACCTATAAGGGAATGGAGACACATGCATGTTTTTGGCTGTGATAACTTGAAGGGACAACACATATTGCATTTGAGATGAAAGAGCCATGTCATTTTTGCCTTGACAGATGTGGGGAGCTGTCGGGTCTAGACGAAGAACAATTGATTGATTAACAAAGACGCCTAAACTCCCAGATGGGTTTGGTCCATCAGAGGCTGTGTGAAGCCCAGCAATGAAGGGAGACTGAATTATTTGCTTGCTCGGTTACGAAGACGATTGTTGCGATTTATGGCATAAAATGAATCACACGTTTTGAAGTCCCTTGTTTTGTTACCATTTGAAGCAAAATCGTCAATCATTTCATCCATCTGCCTATCCTCCCCCTGACTCCATTGTAAGCAAACTGTGAAAACAAAGAAAATGCCAGAACTGTAGGAAATAAGCCTGACATCATGTGCAGATAATAAGGAGGAAACAACTCAGAATGATGCATAGCAACCTGAAGCACATCTCTGAACAAGACCCTAGATAGAACTGTTGCTGATGCTGTGGGTGAGATATGCACAAACAAGGACAATATGAATTGTGTTGAAATATTTGTTGATACAATTTGGCTGACAGATTATGCTGGTACTGACAATTGTCCCCAATGGATAGTTTCTAGTTTTGTAAGCAGAGCAGTCTTTGTCAGGAGACAATTGTTGTGTACATATCTGTACCTTGTGATTGTTGGCATCTTATTTTGGCAGCTGGCCCATGTAAACAAATAAATAAAATGAAGTTGACTCTCAAGGCAAAAATGACATTCAGAAATGCATGATTTGTCCTTCAAAAACAGTCATGCATGCAAAAACAAAGAGAGAATTGTTTCATGAAGGGCAAAGTCATACCATAAGCTCCTGATGGTGCAACCTGCAGTGGAATGAAGGTTACGGTCATGCCAGTGAAGTGAGGGATGGGATGGAAGGCATTGATCAATGAAATGAGTCTGCTATGGTCTCTTTCAAAATGTATAAACATATTTATACTTGGAAAAGGCAGAATCTGAGAGGCTCGGCATCAATGCTGAGTCAGGTAAAGGGGAGCTTCCCACCATGTGTGAGTAAAGCACAAGTTCCCGGTCGCATGGTATTTTTTCGGTGACTGTTAGCCTGAACCTATTCTCATTGTAGCCGCCGACCAGGAGAAAGAGAGAAAAGCTGCTGACATTATAAAAGGGAAATTACTTCAACGAGGACCAGACATGCTGCACAAAAAGGACACCAAAGAAAAGGGGAGTGAAAGGAAGGCAAGCTTTGACTGTGATTGAAAACGGCACCGACACCTTAAACACCGCGATCAAACTGCATCCGGAGCGGTCAATGCACAACAGTTTGCCAAAGGGCACAGCCCCATGGCCTCATCATGGCATCGTAGCACTATGGCCATGGCGCTATATGGCATGGTGCTCATGACATTACTCGGTTTTTCCACCATGTTAAACGCTGAGACACAGCTCCACATGGCTGTGCAGGGCCGGCTGGACTTTCCTCCTCCCTCAATAGAGGCCAGTGTATCGGGGGGCTGAGGCGCGCGGTGGGGGGGGGGGGGGGGGGGGGTGCTGGAAAGCCCCCTCCTTGACCCTGGCCAGTCGGCGTGACATTTCCCCTCATCTGAGCTTCCCTCAACTGGAGCATTTCTACACCTCTGCTTACGCCACATGGAATTCATTTGTGGCGTCAGACAGTGAAATTCCATCTCTGGAAGGCGACCAAACACATGTTAAGGTACGACGAGAAGGGGTGCCATCTTTTTTTTTATTCGGGGAAGTATGAAGGGACGAGTCATTTTTACAGTGTCGTTAAAAAATGTGAAATTCGAAGAATTCGGAAAACGAAATGGTCCGACTGTCCACGTGGGTCTGAGGTTTATGTAAGACAAACGTGAGGCAATTTTACACAATGAGTAATGCGCTTGAAGTTGAAACAGGTGAATGCCAGTCTTCATATGGCATTTACAGTGCTCTCCAACCTATTGACCCCTGAGGTTACAGGCGCAGTGCAGACTCTTTATAGCTACTGATCCCAGGCAAGATCACAGAATGACAGTTACGTCAACTGTTGTACAGTTGCACAAAAAAAACACAAACAGTGACTGTCAAGTACAACCTCCACAAAACAATAGCCTTAGCCTTCACTTTGACACACTATACAAAGATAACTTTTGTTAAAAGGAATCATCCTGGTTGTTCCTCGGAAATTCATGCTAAGCCCTTCACTTGTGGTCCAGCTGGCTGTAGGAGTAGGGAAGCTGTTGAACAGCTGATTCCTCCCACCTCTTCAGATAACCTTTTCAGCATTTCGGGAAAGGAACGCTTGAGTCATGACATACCATAGATTTTCACCATAACAGCAGACTGCATATGCTGATCTTTAAATATCCCACTTTGCTTTGAATATCACATCTGTCACTAAAAAGGGCATCCAATCCTGTCAGCATGGTCTTTAAATCATAACCTTAAACAAATATCCCGCAAGCCTGAAAATACTGCTTTTCGGACATGAACCTTTTTCCGCATAATGCAGTTCAGCCTGGCCTGCAAACTCGCCAAGACAGACTTTGTGTGTGGGAGGGTGTTCATGTGCAATAGAAGGTGTTTTGTTTTGATATACCCTAAGCTCTTAACACATCCAAGAAAGCAATGAGTTATCAGTTCTCCAGTGCAGTGAACTCTGTCGAAATAAACATCTGTGTTTCATAATCTATTTTTGCATGTTCTTCTTGAAATAGGCCTACTAGGTGTCTTTTCCAACAAGTAGAACGACGCGTCCATTCAATTTTTTTGCAATCACCTCAAGCATGGATGAATGAATTACAATGACACGTGCATCTTTTGATGTTTTTGAGCGACGTTGCATGTAAAACTGATTTGGTACTTGGCTAAAGCAAATTTCTGGAGATCGTTTATGATCATTCTTTCCTTGACAGCGGCTAGAGCAGGGGACTGATAACTGTCCTAATGTCTTCAACATGCAACAGGCTTCAGCACAGGTCCAGCACACTGCTCCGAGATCCAATCACTAGACAGTGAGCAACTATTTACATTCTGAATTAAACAAAACGCAATGGAAGTCAAATAGATCTGACAGAAAATACACTCCAGGAAAATGATATTTGACCATATCAACATGTAATGCAACATTAGCCCTGACATCACTAATAACTGCATAATAACCAAGCAATTCCAATATGCTTGTGTGTTGAAACGACCCATAAACCAAACAAATTTCAAACCAATCCACTTATTAACGGTTACTGCACAGATTGCATGGGAGAAAATGGTAAACAAATATTGATATATTACCAGAGGTGAGCGAAGTGTAAGCAGCAGCAGCAGCAGCAGCAGCAGCAGCAGCAGCAGCAGCAGTGGTACTTGTAATGTAAATTCCTCCCTATCTTCTCATTGACAGCCAGACGTCAGTGCTGCTGTGTTGTCCTTCAACTCCAGAGAAGAAGCTTCTGGGGCTCCGTAGCAACGCACATGTTTCCCTGGTGAATCAAAGAGCCTGCCCTCCCTGTTCCAGCCCTTCCTCTGTTACTCTCTGTCCCTCTCCCCCCCCTCCCTCTCCCCCCCCCTCTCCTCTCTCTCTCTCTCTTCTCTCTCTCTCTCTCTCTCTCTCTCTCTCTCTCTCTCTCTCTCTCTCTCTCTCTCTCTCTCTCTCTCTCTCTCTCTCTCTCTCTCTCTCTCTCTCTCTCTCTCTCTCTCCTCTCCTCTCTCTCTCTCTCTCCCTCTCTCCCTCCTCTCTCTCCCTCCCCTCTCCTCCCTCCCTCCTCTCTCCTCTCTCTCTCTCTCTCTCTCTCTCTCTCTCTCTCTCTCTCTCTCTCTCTCTCTCTCTCCTCTCTCTCTCTCTCTCTCTCTCTCTCTCTCTCTCTCTCTCCTCCTCTCTCCTCTCTCTCTCTCTCTCTCTCTCTCTCTCTCTCTCTCTCTCTCTCTCTCTCGCTCTGTTTTCCTTCCTCCCTTCCTCCAAGCCCTCCCTCTCTCTCATTCTCTCTCTCTCTCTCCCTCTGTTCTGTTTTTTGCTGGCCTGCTGCCTCTCTCAATTACCAAGGGTGGAAAAAGGATGCAGATAAGAGAAGCATGTAGTATGAAAAAAAAAGAGAACATTAATAAATAAATAAAAATAAGACAGCCCATCGCTTGTGCATCCGAAGGGGGGGAAAAAGGTTGTAATGAAGACAGCATGTTTCCAAATGTTTCAGAGTTTGGTGGGGGGGGGGGGATGTGAGGACGTTGCTGGACCGAACATGAGAGTGTTTGTGGATGGAGGACCCATTGCTGAGAAACCAAATCGTTCAACATGGTCGGGGTAAAAACCTACTTGACCCCGAGGGTATTATTAATGTGCGTGTTTGAGGACAGCGTGGCTACCTGTTTTTCATGTTATCGCCCTGAATGCATTTCCTCTTTTCCATTTTCCCCAAGCGAGCACAAGACTTACGTCCAACGGCTTAGCGTTCGACAGTAAACAAGACGTGAAAGCGCTACTGCATTCTATATATCTTTGCTGCTTACAGCTGAGAAACATCAGAAAGGCCGAGCCCAAACCTGTTAGCCATGACGTACGTAGAGCTTAATCATATTTGAACTCGGCAGCAGAAGGCTGGACTGCATCAACTCGTAGGCATTGTGATTCCTCTGGAACTCTCTGGAACTCGCTGGCCATGTGGACTAGCCCTAGGCCTACTGGGGTTCTTACACAACTCTTCCTTAACTCCTGACCTAAATTAAGTGATTTCATATTATGAATACATATATTTCTGGTGGAATGCTTGCTTCACAAATGGTGTTTATAGTGAAAAGTCAGGGGAGTTCTGAGGTTAAATATATAATTTGTGCCATTCATTGGCAATGATGGAAGTACTTGTTTAAAATACTGTAATTGCCAGAGGGTTTGGACTCATAAACAAGATACGTACTGTATTTTTTAGACTATTTCCACACTTGTGTCCAAATTATCCCACAGTACGAATGTAAACAGCTGAAGAGCAAGCAAACATTGTATTTGGGTACTTGTAGTGCTGTTATCAGATGAACCCTGCCGAGTTCATTTAAACTCTTGTCAGCAAGGGCCCTGGAGACTCTGAAATGAGCACAACCTGGTGGTACAAACAGGCTACTGCTACTGTTACCAATTGGACTCATTTTGAACGTGAACTGGGCATGTTTGTGCAGCTATAGTTTAGGATTTGAGTTTTGGCTTTGAATCATCTACCATGTGCTCAGGGGAAGGGGGGACAGACTGCGATCGGGAGAAAGGTTCCTCGGTATTAAAAGATGATTTGGGAAAGGAATTATGAGACGTTTAAAACTTACCAAATTAAACAAACAGGCACACATGGAGGCAAACAAACAAACACGTAATTATCTCCTGAAGCAATGTAGTATTTTTCTCATCACAGTAGGCCTACAAGCCAATAAAACCAAAAACCAACCCAATAAAACGACGATGTATTATTGTGTGGTTGCACTAGAAACGTCTCCTATTTGCTGACTATAAAGGTTTTTGGCTGATCAATACCGCTTTTAAAGCCAATTGAAACGGTAATTATTGTAATCACTCGAACGACTTCGGCCACAGAACGAGACCTCATGTTTTGAGCACCACCCCCCACCCCGAACCCCCCCCCCCCCCACCCACCCCCCCCCCACACACACACCCACACCACACACACACACACACACACACACACACACACACACACACACACACACACACACACACACACACACACACACACACACACACACACACACACACACACCCTCCAAAAAAAGACGACGAAGAGAACCAAGGGATGCGTTTCTGGCAAAGACTCACGTCACACCATAATTGCTTCCATGGAAGTCTTTGGCACGGGGGCCGCCACCACACCACCACCCTCCAGCGGAACATGACAACACGGGACTGGAAGGGCGAGGCCCGGGGTCTGGGAGACGGGCAATGCGTGGATGTAGGAGGGAGGGAGGGAGGGAGGGGCGTCCCATTTGTCCGTCCGCTCTTCCCGTTGTCCAGGGATCTCCCGGGTGAGCCGAGCCAGGAAAGAACCAGCGTAGAAGCCACACGCAGCGCTGGTCGAGAGTTCCCCCGTTTAGATGGGATCCGTGGAAAAACTCATGCTTTGTTTATTCCCCATCTCCACAACAACATCGGGAAAATGAGAGCCAGTGGTCGCGGAGGAGGTGCGGGTGGAGGAGGGATGTGGCCGGATCACACATCCATCCCCTACTACTTGTTCTTGAGGTTAATGTGGATTAGGCCCGTATACGATACAGTTGTGGTTATTGTAAGAGATATTGAGAATAAAGTTTGGCAAAACAACATTAATTGGTGTGCGTATAAAGGTGTTTAAACGCCTCAGCTTTCTTTGGCATATTATTTTTTCAAGCATAGAACAAGGTTCTGAAACAGTGCCATCTGGAAAGCCTACGGGGCAACCCATGGGAGAATCGTTTTCATGTGAAAATCGAGGCAATAAATGTGTGTAAATGTGCAGTTGTGATGCCTAATCCCTGTGTAAAAAATATCCAACGGGTAATAAAAGCATTCTCTATTATTAACAGCAGCAAGAACAACAAACAAGTCTTTCAAATGTTTTTTCCATTACTCAAAAGGACTCCACTGTGCTACGAATAAATAACAATATGTTGATTAGACCAAACATTTTCTGACCCCTGTAGTTTATTATTATTGTAGCTAACATAGAAATTAAATTGCCTTCAACATGGCTGGGATTAACTGTTAACTATTATATGGTGTGCTTTTAAAATATACATCAATAGAAGAAAATTGTACAATAAAACAATACCATTTTTTTTTTTTACAGTTTTATTATAAAGAACAACTAATGAAAAACAAGTAAGTCTCGTGTGAAATAATTTTAAATAAACATAATCGAATAGGATGGTATCTTTATTTTTGTACAAATGCAGATCATTTTCACTGCATCAGAGTCCATGAACTTAAAAGTTTAAACATCTGCCTAACAAGTTTCCAGGGAGGCATATTATTTACATTAAACCAATATATTGAATTCAATCATAATAAGCTAACGGCCAGACCCAATGTGTCCCTGCTCCCATAACATCCATTCTCTCTCCATCCCCCCAGCACGAGGGGGGTAGTTTACACCATGTATCCACCTAAGAGCGGCCTCTGGGTCTCTGGGGTGCTTGCCGGCCTCGGGGGGGTGTGGGGGTGGCGGTGGGAGGGGGGAGAACAGCTGCATCACAGCCCGAAGTCAAGCAAATACCTGGGACCCCTCTGAGACCCAGGTGACCCGTGATCCCGGGTCTCCCCCCGTGCCCTCTCTCACCCGGCTTCCCTGGCTGACCGTCGAACGCCCGGCCTGGTCGCCCACGCTGGCCTGGGGACGCACCGTTTAATGTTCCGTTAGTTTCCTGTTTTTCTTTTGTTTTTCTTTCGCAACTGAATGCGAACGAGGGAGGAATATGGAGGAGGTTGGACTGCAGGCCATGAGGTAAGACTAAACAAACCGAACAGATGGCCACGTGTTACTGTTCTGCAGCTGAAGAGGAGTCTTGGGGGTTGTCCTGTCAATGGTTGTTAGGAAGAGTCTTTTGGGTTGTCATGAAGTAGTTGTTGAGAGTTTTTTGGGTTCTGTCAGTAGTTGCTAGGAAAAGTCTTTTGGGTTGTCATGAAGTGGTTGTTAAGTGTTTTTTGAGTTCTGTCAGTAGTTGTTAGGAAGAGTCTTCTGGGTTGTTCTGGCAGTGATTGTTAGAAGAGTCTTCTGGGTTGTCAGTGGTTGTTAGGATTAGGAAGAGTCTTTTTGGTTGTTCTGTCAGTGGTCGTTAGAGAATCTTTTTGGTTGTCCTGTCTGTGGTTGTTTGGAAGGGTCTTTTGAGTTGTGAGTGGTTGTTAGAAAAGTCTTTAGGGTTGTCAGTGGTTTTTAGAAGAGTCTTTAGGGTTGTCAGTGGTTCTTGGAAGAGTCTTTAGGGTTGTCAGTGGTTCTTAGAAGAGTCTTTAGGGTTGTCAGTGGTTCTTAGAAGAGTCTTTAGGGTTGTCAGTGGTTCTTAGAAAAGTCTTTAGGGTTGTCAGTGGTTCTTAGAAGAGTCTTTAGGGTTGTCAGTGGTTGTTAGAAGGGTCCTTTAGGTTGTCTGGTCAGTGGTTGTTAGGAAGAGTCTTTTGGGTGGTCATGAAGTGGTTGTTCAGAGTCTTTTGGGTTGTCAGTGGTTGTTATTGGACATGGATAGGAAGGTGTTACCCTTGGTTCCCTGGTCTCCGACGTGGCCAGGCAGACCATGGCCTTTGGATCCCTTATCACCCTGCTCGCCTCGGTCACCTGGAAGCCAAGGACAGAGGTCTCATGAAGCCAGGGACCGCCATAGTTTATCCAGACATCCAGCACCCCATCCATCTATCCATCCATCACACCACCATCCATCCCTCTTACGTCCATCTGTGAGACACCCATCTTTTTATTCATCCATCCATGTTCTCTCGACCCATCATCCTTCCATCTTCTCCCCATTCATCCATCCATCTTCCACAGTTGATCCGTCTTTCACTCCTCCATCCACCCACCTTCTATTGATTCACCCATCCATCGATCCATTTATCTATACATTCATCCATCTGTCCATCCATCTATCCATCTTCTGTCCGTCTATCCATACATCTCCATCCATTGATCAATCCTTCCATCCATCTGTCCATCTAGTCATCCAGCCATTCACCAAACCATTGATCCATTGATCCATTGATCCATTCATCCATCCATTAATATGTCAATCCTTCCATTCATCCGTCCATCCATAGGTTCATCATTCAAACCATCCATTTTAATGGCAGCAATCGGATCCCTCTCAGTCTCCTCACCAGGGGCTCCCTTTCGGCCGGCGTCCCCGACATCCCCGTAGAACCCTGGTTGACCCAGCTCCCCCTCACTGCCGTCCTGACCAGGCTCCCCCTGGAAGCAGCGGGCACATCAATGTTAAGTTTGCGTTTCCAAGGGGAGCAGTGAAAGCGCATCCTCTAGGCCTAGGGTGTTAACACAACAACGAAAAATCATTTCACGTCTCCCTCTCCTCTCACTTACTGAAAACAAGTTAGTTATTATTCGGCTGAGAAAACATTGTGCACATTGATTTGATACATGGGGGCTGGAAATGAGGCCATAGGGAGTTTGTGTGTGTGTGTGTGTGTGTGTGTCTGTGTCTGTGGGAGTTCGGGGGGGGACAGCAGTATAATACAGATGATTCTGTGTTGTGGACTGTCCGATGTTGTCCGCCGAGGGGGTGAGGGTGATTAAAGCTGTAGCTGAACATGCGTTGGGCCTGCCCCAGGCACTGCGCCAAGCGTAGGGGGGTTTTCCGTGGAAGAGGAGGGTCAGCACTGTCCAAAAAAAAACGTTTCGAAACAGACCAAGTGCCTTGTCTGTGACTTCTTTTTCGTCCTCATGGAGACATGGAAAATCAGCGTGCTTTCATTCCAAACAATAGTGCCAAATGCATGAGCTCTCTAGTCTAATTCAGGCTCTTGCAACGTTTCACAAAGCCAGTGAGACAGGCCATGTGGAACACATGCTAAACCTACGAGACGACACGTAAAATGACCCAACCTAGATTAAAACACGTTCATCTGGAAATGGTGGTTTGTTGAAAAAGGGGCGATTTACCCTCACCCACGGCAACGCATCAAAACATGCGGATGGAGCTTTCTAGACCAATCAACAACATTATATCCCAGATAGAAACCTACAGGTGTCCCCGGCGGTCCCTTCTGTCCGGGGGGTCCCGGAGCCCCCATGGGCACGTCACCGTACAGCGGACACACGGCAGCGCACGTCCTCTTCACAGAGTTGGCGAAGGTGGACATCTGCTCCAGCACCACTTGCTTGCAGACCTCGATGACATGCTGGGCCGGGAGGGCGGGTCCCTGTGTGAGAAAGCACGAGCCAAGCTGTCAGCGCGGGCCGGGCGGGGGCTTGAGCGGCGGGATGAGGGGAACATTGGAACGGGACAGGACCAATGTGCACGCTAGACCAAGGGATGGCTCCCAGCACAAAGGAAAGACGACCCAGCCCCCCGCCAAACGATATTTCCCGTTCGCGAGTCATTCTTTGGTTTACAGCTGCTACTAAACCAGCCCCTGACTGTGAGTCACTAGCACTAGACTCCAGATACGATCAGAGGCCGTTGTTAAGGAAAGGGGCACTGGGTTCCACGCCGGGTGGTTGCTTGCAAATAACTAACTTGTGTGATATAACTTCCTAGTTAAAGCGTAGCAGCTATAAAGTAGAGATTCAAGGAAAGGTGTGTGTTCTGAGGTGTGTGTCAGGCCCAAGGAGCCAGTTCTACACATGTTGTTTGTATATTTGTGATTGTTTTGAATTGTTTTAAAATCGTTTTCTTTAAATGGGGGTTTAGATCAGGGATTCAAATATTATTTGACCCACAGCCGTAGAAACACATACACTTATACACACATACTTACATAGCAGACATAAACACACACACATGCATGCACATGCACACGTGCACACTGTGTGTGCACACACACACACACACACAGGCAAAACACACAACACACAACAAACACACACACGTGCACACACACACACACACACGCATGCAACACACACATACTTTCATACAAATCGCAGACATGAACGCACACACACACGCATGCACACACACAAACACACACACACACACACATACACACACACACATACACACACACACACACACACACACACACACACACACCACACACACACACACACACACACGTCTCTCAGGACATTTCGGCGGTTGCTTACCGGTGGGCCGGGGGGGCCCTGAAATCCATCTGGCCCTCCCTCCCCCCTCACCCCCTTGACCCCTACGGGGCCGGAGCGCCCCGCCTCCCCCCCTGGGCCCCGCCTCCCCCTCCCTCCGGGGGGGCCCTGCTGGCCCTTGTCTCCCACCTAGAGGCCGGGGGACAGCATCCAGAGAGACACGGGGGTTAGGGGGCCCTCCGCAGAGAGGGACAAGGTGAATGCACGTATCAAGGTCCCCTAGGGGCCATTTTGAATGCACGTATCAAAGTCCCCTAGGGGCCATATTGAATGCACGTATCAAAGTCCCCTAGGGGCCATATTGAATGCACGTATCAAAGTCCCCTAGGGGCCATATTGAATGCATGTATCAAAGTCCACTAGGGGCCATTTTGAATGCACGTATCAAAGTCCCCTAGGGGTCATATTGAATGCATGTACACGTTACGATACAACTTTATTAAACCCCCGTAGGAGAAATGAGTCTGTTACAATAGCCCAGTAGCAGTGGAAAGAACACAGGATAAAAATAAATACAATACAATACAATAAGAATGCAATGTACTTATTGTAAGTCGCTTTGGATAAAAGCGTCTGCTAAACACCCTAAATGTAAATGTAAAGTACTAATACAAACAAAAGTAGACACCGCTTTGGTTGACTTGAAAGGCGACCTTGGGTGACGTGAAAAGTGCCTCTAAATTAAATGTATTATTATGATTATTATTATTAAGGGTAAATGCTAAAAGAAATGCTTAAAAAAGTCCCCTAGTGGCCACATTGGTCAGTTGGGTCGGTGAACATTGCAGAATCTTTGGAAACCATGACAACTCAAAGTATGTTTTTATAGTTCTGAATGCCATTACCCCTCCCAGGTATAATTTAAAATCCATTTAGATTTAGTTTTTTGGCAAATAATTCCGATTCTGGAATCCTGGATTGGATCTCCCCACCCAAGTAAACAATTTGGCCACTAGTTGAAGTCTGTTGCTCTTTACTTATCACATAGATCTAAACTGTTTGATTAATGACAACAGTGAAAACTGAATTGTGAATATAATTCTCTGCAAGACCTACCCAGGCCTCTCCATCAGTAATGAAAACGGACAGAGTTGTAAAACCATCATTGAACAAGACTTCAGATATCACAATGGAGAAATAAGCATCCCAGTTGTTGGTTAAGTAAGACATAAGTGTAAGGAGTAAACACTGTCCTACCTTCCCTGTGGGCCCCTTCCCGCCATTTGGACCCTTTAAAAGAAGAGCAGCATGTATGAGTGAGAGGTCAGAGGTCAGAGTTTAAACAAACAAGTATGATGAGCAGCAGAGCGAATGAACAAGTTGTACCTTATCCCCGGTGACTCCTTGGATTCCCTGAATTCCCACATCGCCCTGCATAAACCCAAGAAAAACATGAGAATTCGTTCAATTCATTGAACTAGAAATGCCTGTTACGTCGCGTTGCGTTGAAAATCAGGCCACCTCGATGTAAGATAATGCAGCCGATAAAGTCCATATTAGTCATTGAATATTAATCTTGTCACTCACGTAATTCATCGCTATTAGTTAACTCGTTTTAAAGTCTGTTCAAAGTCCAATCACCAACAAAAGCACACATCAGCTCAGTCTTTTTAATCAGCTTAGTATAAAGTATAAACATTTTTTTTTAGAAATTGCATGTTGCAAAACGCGGACAAATGGCTGCACAGAGTCTCAGTAATTGGCCCTGAAGTAGCCAGTAAACACCAAGAATGGGGCCCTCAGGGGGAGTTTAGCACTGGCTTTGACCCCCTGTCCAGATGGCGAGAATAGGAGCCACCGGACCAATATGGGGCCTGAGAGCTGCCATTACAGAATCAAAGAGCGCAGCCACTCTGGGGAGCTAAGTGAATTATCCGATTGTTAGACGGCTCTCTTTACGGCCGCTGATATGAGCGCGCTGACAGACGCCGCTCAGGTAGTTAGTTATACGAGAGCCGCGATGACACAGTAAAAGAGGAGGCCCCCCCGGAGCCGTAACCCAAGCTAACCCGAGTGCGGCCGAGCTAAGCGCTAATGGCTACGACTGATTGGGTACCAGGAGTTAATATATTTATTTAGAAGTATTTCATTTTCTCCCGGGATTACACTTTACCTCTCTTTGATGTGGAAAGGTTTATGTGTCATTAGAAATAAGTGAACACAGCCTGATAGTGTTTCGAATGGTCTGATGAAAGATTGGACATGTGAGATAGAGAGGCCAGTCTTTCAAAGTCTACACTGAGTACGGCAAAAAAGAAAAAGAAGCTATACTGGATCAATCACCATGGTAACAATGAAGGATCTGAAGGGCAATAGAAAGCCGAATTTTGACCCGGAGACATTAGCTTTGCACAGATCAGGCGACTGTAAGACCGCTAGCATGCGCTGCATAGGGAAGGGTTACCTTAGTTCCTGGTTTGCCGGAAAAGCCCACATGACCCTGCGGGGAAATGACACGGTTTAGTGGTTTTAAAGACAATTAACTTGTATTTCAAAGAGCGGAGAGCAGCATTTGACTGGAATACTCACCACAGGTCCTGGAGGGCCAATAAATCCAGGTCTTCCTGGCTTTGCCGCGGAACCTTTGTAACCTCTGGGGCCCTAGAGACAGAAACATATATTACCCTTTCTGGGGTCTTCTCTCTCTCTTGCTCTCCCCCCCCAGTTCATCCCTGGTGCACTGTGCTTTTCCTTTAGCATGGCAAACTACTTAGCGTAGAAACACACACAACACACGACGCTACACATGCGCTGCGCCTCTTCGGGCGGTTTTCAAATGAAAAGAACACCTGAGTGCTTCATGACTTACAGTTTGGCCTTGGGCCCCCATTTCCCCCAGTGGTCCCTGGGGTCCCTTCTCCCCCTGTTGAAGAGCAAGTCGCACACCTTTAAATCACCTGTCAGGCCACCAACCAAGCCAAACACCCATCTCTTGTCGAGCGGACATGTACACTGTAGAGGGGCACGTCACCTTGATGCCGAGCAGCCCCAATCTGCCACTGGGACCCTGCACCCCTTGGTAAGCCTTCGGAAGGAGAACGGAGCCATGGTCATTGGTTGGAACAACTTATCAGATATAAACACAATACTTTACATTTGCCAACCGAACAATACTCTTCACATGAGCCAAAAGAACAGTACCTCTATGCCAGAGTCGCCGTCTCGGCCTATCTTGCCGGGGTCGCCGATAATTCCCTAAAGAAAGGCCGTTAACACAAAAGATCAATGAAGAACGAGGGACTTCAAATGGAGCAGTTTCTATGGCAACTCACCTTTGGTCCAATGGTGCCGACGCGACCCTTAGGTCCTGGAATCCCCTAGTTTGCCGGGACAGGAAGTTCAGACAGGAAACGAAGAACGAAACGACAGTTAGAATCATGTATGTGGAGGTCGTTTATAGTTTTTTAATAGGAGGGTTGCTGTGTTGCTGTAAAACGATGACGGTACATACGGGTTTCCCCTTCTCTCCAGCCGTTCCTGTCTGTCCAGGGTCTCCCACGATCCCCTGTTAAGAAGCGAAAGCATTTCGGGAAAAATTACTAAAGTTTCCAGTGAAAACCGCTACCTCTTAAATATTACGATGTTTAATACCGAAAGAGAGCTAATTTTTAATGGCCGGTGGGGTTTTGGCCTTTCCCTGTGTCCAGTGGAGTTGGCTATCGTGGCCGTTGAGGTTCCTTTCACAGTGACTCAGCGTCTTTATGTTGATATACACTTTTTGGGGCCCTTCAAACGGAGCCAGGACCAAACCACACGCACTAATGCTGTTTATGGAAAAGGCTCCTGCGCCAAAAACATAGCTCTCCTCTCCGCTGTGTCGTTTGCACATTAAAATGATCCATGCGCCGTGTCTGCTCGCAGCAGAAGGTTCCTGCGCGCAGACAGGGTCAGGCGTGTCAGAGATCTACAGGGGAACTGGGGGGTCATATCGGCAGAACCCACCTGCGACCCTCTGGGGCCCCCCGAGCCCTCCACGCCAGTGGTTCCCTGCGTTCCCTGCAGAGTCATGGCAAGACGAATTAAAATGAATTAAGATCAATTTAGATGTCCCAATGACGAATAGACAAACTGATGACAAACAGATGAAAACACGATAATTGATGATGATTATGACCGGGATACCTTTACGCCTTGGTACCCCGGGATTCCAACATGTCCTCTTTCTCCTTGTTCTCCCTTAAAATAAGAAGGAGAGAAGACGGAGGTCACACAGAAATAAAAAGAAATACAAATCTCCTTTGAAAGTGTTTACCGGAAGTCTCTTGTGATACCAACTCACCACTTCCCCTTCTTTCCCAGTCTCTCCCAGCGTTCCAGGTTTTCCTCGGACTCCCTGTGATTAAAGTCATGACATCCATGTTAATACCCTCAGTTATGGTTATAGACAGTAACTTTGCCGGTGCCTGATGGGATTATTACATTGCACTGAAATGAAATACATTGAAATAAAGACTTTGAACGATTATGTAAACAAGCCAAGTGCCCGTGGGTGATGTTAGTGGTGGCGGTTGTGGAGGTGGGTGCAGAGATTTTAGGGAAGGGGGTGGTGGTGGCGGTGGCGGTGGTGGTGGTCATGGTCATAGTGGTGGTGGTAGTAGAGGCGTGTGGTAGTACGGTGGGGTTGGTGCTTGTGGTGGAGGTGGTGATGTGTTGATGTGGTGGTGGGGGTATGGGTGCAGATGTTGGCGGTGTTTCTACCTTAAAACCGCCTGCTCCTTGCAACCCTTTGAGGCCTTTTGGGCCTCTGTCCCCCTGTCGACACAACAATCCGTACATGAGGGGTTTTCCACACTATCAGGGCACAGAGAGGAAGAAAAGGTGGACACAAACGAGGAAGGTGATATATAGTGTTTATAGGATTACCACTCGCCCACGCAGGCCTCTCCGTCCTTCCTCGCCTCTGATTCCAGATTCACCCTAAGGACACAAGACAAACGTCATCATCATACGCACGCAGGAGGTAGTGCTAATAGGACAGGAAGGAGACGGTAGGAGGTAGGATCTGACCTTGAGGCCTGGTTCTCCATTGTGACCGTAGTCGCCGGTATTGCCCATGATGCCCTGCGGGACAACATTGCATCATGCAGTTAACTGCAGCCTTGTTAAATGACAGAATCCCCTGAATACGACTTTTATGGTTTGTGCTCCACAGATGCTCCGAGGAGACCTCAGAACGCCCTAGAGAACACAGAGGAGGACAGACAGGAGAACACGGAGGGGGGGACGCAGGGGAGAACACACAGGGGGGAACCCAGGGGAGATCACAGCCCTGCGCGCCACAGCGTCTTGCCAGCTGGCCGCGTTCCCCTGAGTCAACAAGCAGAGTCCGACGCGTCGCGGCGCCTCTACGTTGCGTGTTTATTTAACCATCGCACCTTCTTCGGCGGTCTCTCTGCAGTCGGCGTCGGCTGGAAAGAGGGCAGCCTGCTCAGACATGGCCGCCGGCTCGGCGAGAGGCGTCACCGTGAACTTTAACAGCAGCCCTTCTGGGGCGGTATAGGCCCGGCCACCCACCACCACGGAGGGGGCCGGGGGCGGGGGGCTAGTGGGGCCCGGGGCCAGGAAATGCCCTCGTCAGATGCCAGCGGGGACGGCGCTGCACATGGTGGTGCTCTGTGATGTGAGTGCAGCCCGGCCTTCAGGACTCCAGTGGCTTACACAAGACAGATGTTTACCGCCACATGAGAACCGGGGGCTACGACGCAGGACGTGAAAATGTGGTCCGCATAGTTCCGGATTATTGCTAGGGCTTGTGCATGTGTGTGTGGGTGTGTAAGCGTGCATGTATATGTGTGGGTGTGTGGGAGTGTGTTTGTGTATGTTTGTGTGTGCGTACGAATATGTTTGTGTGTGTGTGTGTGTGTCTGTGTTTGTGAGTGCGTGCGTGGGGGCTATGTGTGTGTTGATGGTGTGTGTTTGTGCGCACACATGCAGAATGTGTGTGTGTGTGTTTGTATGTGTGTGTGTTCATGCATGTGCTTGTGTGCGTGCACGTGTGTGTGTCAAGGGTCGACATGCACTCAGTGGCAGCAGAGCGGATGTCCATGTTGAATGCAGAAGCCGTGTTGAATGTTGACCTATCAGCCAATAAACAATCTCAACATCTCTCGGTAAACATAGGCCAGCATCTGGGACGGGTTCTGGATGCGGGGGACGCAGCTCTCCCTGACATGCAGCTGGACATCAGAGCGATTACGTTACGCAGGGGAAATAACCCGGTTCACACACACCTGAGGCCCTCGCCGTGAGGTAGCTCCAGACAACAAACGTTGTGTGCACGTTAAAGTCCCGACGCGTACCCGTTGCGCATTGCGATGAAGCGATTGGCTGTCTTGAATCTCTTCAAAGGAGAGGTGGATCTTCATGTGATTACGACTGTTAGAGTTTATGCTGAGACGGAGATCTTTTAAAACATGGAAACCAAAACAGGGGTTCACACGCAGCTGAGTAAGCTCTTGACAGGCTTCCCGTCATGTTTGAATGGTTTGGTTTTAACTCGGCTGTATTCTTGTTTTATTGTGTCTATGGGATTCATTATAGCTGGCTCAGAGTTCTTAAAGGGAAAAAGCAAAAAACCACTACAAATCCTATGATCCTCTGCCATTCACATCTCCCAACCTATCATCCTAGTCCTACACTGACAGTTACAAACTGCAGTTCCACAAACCCCCAAAGACTCATTTATTAGCACATCCGGGCAGATTTGTATTTTTCTTGGCGTCCTTTCCACTACATTGCAAGAGGGATATTTCCGTTTTTTGTTTTTTTTTGAGGAACACGCCGGGAACCTGCTCAGCGCTTTCTCTGACAACCTGCTCCTGCTTCCGTCCGGCCTCCTCTTGACCAAACGCTCTGACCTCCGTCTTCGATGTGGCAGCGGACTGCGAGGGAATTAGCGCAGCGGCGGCTCCGACGGCTCCAGTTGAAGGCCGACACAGCCCACCCTGATGAGCTAACCCACGGTGGGCTCCACAACACAACAGAGCCTCTGGCACCGCCGTGTTAAACGTTTGTTGCCGTTTTATATGTACCCAGTTTCCGCCTCGTCCTGGATCTCCCGAATTTCCTGGCAGACCTCGGTGACCCTGCCGGGGGTCACAGACAGAAATGGATCTGTTAGACCGGAGAAATCAAACAACCAATGATCTGTGTGTGTGTGTGTGTGTGTGTGTGTGTGTGTGTGTGTGTGTGTGTGTGTGTGTGTGTGTGTGTGTGTGTGTGTGTGTGTGTGTGTGTGTGTGTGTGTGTGTTCATCTCATTCACCTTTGACCCCGGTCGCCCCTGAACCCCTGGTTGTCCATTCATACATTTGCAGGGCGGCCGGCCAGCTGTTATCCCCATCTCTGCATAGCCGCCACACTGCCATAAACACACAACAGAGAAATGTGTTAAAAATGCATTCACTGTTTAACAGCCAGGCTGCGACCACCACGCCATGTGTGTGTGTGCGTCTGTGTGTGTGTGTGTGTGTGTGTGTGTGTGCGTTTGTGGTGTGTGTGGGTGTGTGTGCATGTGTGCATGTGTGCTTGCGTCTGTGAGTGTGTTTGTGCGTCCATGCACGCGTGTGCACGCGTGTGCGTGCGTGTGCGTCCGTGTGCATGTGTATGGTTGTGTCGTTCGCGCGTGCGCACGCGGTGCGTGTGTGTGTGTGTGCGTACATGTGTGCGCGTGTGCATGCATGCGTCCGTGTGTGTGTGTGTGTGGGTGTGTGTCGGCCCAGCTCACCACACTAGAGAGCTCGCAGCAGCCCTCTGAGTAGGCCTGCTCTGGGTCACAGGAGACGTCCATCTGCTGCAGGTCCACCTAGAGGACAAGAGGACGGGTCGGTGGACAGACGGACGGACAGACCAGCTCAGGCTGGGAACTAAGTAAGAGGCGGGAGCATCAACCCAGGGGAACCGCCCCTGCCAGATCTGTCTGCCTCTCTGTTTGTGGACCTGCGCTGGCTCCTGGTTCTTCTTAAGGGCGGACGTGGGAACACAACTCTATAAATAGAGGAGTCGGGAGGAGCCGGTGGTCTTAAACTCATTTAAGGGGGACAAGAAGTCAGACACGAGGACAGGATGCGAATGGGTTTTTTCGTAGGCGGAATCCGGGGGAAAGTCCCGCCTCGAGCGCTAGGATTGGACAGGCAGCCTGTCAGTCCAACTCGCTTGCTGACTCCTAACCATAACCCTTACCCTATCAGAGAAATGGGCTTGGCTAACGCTGGTTTAATATGCATTACAATTTAAATGACCTCTGCGGTCACGTGACGGATTTGAGCGTTTTTCGGATTGGATCAGGGATTTAAACCGACGTGATTGGATAGTCTCCGGCTGTCCCCTCATTCATATTCATTTCCGGATTGCGCCTACGAAAAGCACATTCCCATGAGGGCGACGGCCTCCCAGCCGTGAAGCCCCAGAGGCCAAATCTCAATTCATCAAACAGCCCAACCTGTAAGCACCCCTAAGCGGGAAGCCCTGACCTTTGACCTGTTCCATCATGACCCGTGTCTGAAATCACTGCGGGCTCCCCCGGTCCGTAACCAATCACTCAACAGTACAACACACGGGCGCCGGCGGCCAACAGACTTACGGCCACCGAGCGATCGCCGACGGCGCGCTTCACGATGGAGGTGAACCCCTGGCGAATCACGGGCCGGTGTTCGCCCACGCGCTCCACGCCCACCTCGCCGCAGTCCACCAGCAGCCGGACGCGGCCGCCGCGCACGCTGAGCGCCAGCTTGTGCCACTCGCCGTCGAACAGCTTGTCCACGCCGCGGGTGAAGGACCGCAGCTTCTGGGTGCCGCCGGGGCCCGCGTAGAAGAAGTCCAGGGAGCGGGAGTCGCCGTGGAAACGCAGGCCCACCTGCTCGCGGCCCTCAGGGTCGCTGACCTGCCACAGGTTCCAGGACTTGCGGGCCGTGTCCAGGGCCACCTTGAAGGTGGCGATGACGGAGTAGTCGGAGGGGAGGCCGTCGGGGTACACGTCGCTGTAGGGGGGAGGAGGGGAGATGTATTAACGTTAGGGGGGGGATTTGAAAGGCGGGACACAGGGGAGGTGAAGGTGTGTTGGATTGACGGGCGAAAGGTTGTGGGGTTTTGAGGACACATCCCGAGCTCTACAGTCGGTGACAGAGGAAGTGTCTGTCACCGACTGAGAGATGAAGTCCTAGTTGTCGTTATGGTTAATCGTGGTGTAGTG
Organism: Melanogrammus aeglefinus; assembly: GCA_900291075.1. NCBI lineage: Eukaryota > Metazoa > Chordata > Actinopteri > Gadiformes > Gadidae > Melanogrammus > Melanogrammus aeglefinus. The sequence continues at coordinate 357,412 of OLKM01000057.1, forward strand.
CACAGCTCCGCGGAGCCAGCATGGCTACCGGACAGAGTGCAGTACCTCATGGTCCTTTGAAGGTGGATGGAAGGGTTCACCCGGTAGGCGACAGCCTCAGGGTCCGACCCGTTCACCCTCCGCACACCGCGGGACTCGGAGACACGGAACTCCTCCAGCATGTCGAAGCCTTAAAATAGAAGAAAAACACCTAGCTTAGATTGATATGAATTAGCATTCAGGTGAATACATAATCAGTATCAAGAAGCATTATTGATCCACCTATCAATCTGTTAAAACGTCTTTAAGCTCTTCATGTCATGAAATATGGCTGAAGCCTAGCCTAAGGTGGTGATAAATAGATAAAAACCTTGATCATCAAAGGGTTTTGGGATGTCTGAAGTTACATTTGGGACATGCAACGTGACATTGAATGAGATAAAGGACGACTTTGAGATATTTTTGCTTTGGTTCCGAAGTGTTTTGGTGATTCAAGCAATATTCATGATTAATCAGGTCGTGAGCACTTGGTTGTGAAATGCTGACATCTAGCGGAGATGTTGTGAGGTGTGCTTAACATCTCGAATTACATATTAACTGTAACCTACTTACTTGGTAATTTCTGGCAATGAACTCGCCGCCAAGACTCCAACAAACACTATGAACACCAGCATATTTTTAAAGGCTGGCATTTCCCAAATACTCAAAGTTCAAAGGTGCCTGAAAAAAAATAGCAATATATATTAAAAAAATGAATATATAATATCTATAAAATATCATAGAGACAATTTAAATATAAAAAAAACATATGATGAATAGTTAACATTAAATTAAAGTTTTAAATGAATAGGCCTTATGTGTGCATATCTTTTTAACTCAATTAATAAATGTATAGTCATTATAAGCCGGAAACAATATATTTACAAAAGTAAAAGGATAAATGATTAGATCGAAGTGAACAATAAGGAAAATATGATCCATTTGAATGTTACTAAAATGATATGCGAAAGGTAACAGATTAAATAGCAAATCTTTAAATACTATCTTTGGATTGATTCATGCACAAATAAAATTGGAACCCATATCCCCAATAAATGCCCCAAAAGTAGAATTGTATCTACCACTTTTTTTAAATACAAGGAACCTCGTGCGTTTTTTTTATATAAATGAGACACTTCATCTACATTCTCAATGGCTGCTAATGCCGCTGTTACTTTACCAACAACACACCACAGAAATCCATGACACAACCTCAACTAACCCATGCACACACAAATTATAATCCGAAAAACTCCAGAGTTACTTACATATTCCTTCAAAAAAAAAACAAAAAAACAGACTCCTAAGATGGCTGTGGACGGGTCCCTCTACAGTGGACCGAGTGAGGAGCAGATCCAGATCTAATAAGCCATCCCAGGGTCCGGTGAGGTTCGGTTGGAACAGGAGAACCATTCAAACTGGGAGCTCAGAGCCCAGGATCTCAGTGGGTGTGGTGGGGTGGGGGGACGGGGGGGGACAGACGAAGACGGCCAGGACCTGTCCCCTGTGCTCCACTCCGCCCCTGGTCCCCAGGGGATCTGCGGCCTCCTATAGGCTGGTCCCGTCCAGAGCCCGTCCGGTAGGAGAGCCTTTGGAGGCTGACAAGCGCCAGAAGACGGAGTGGCGTGGACCCCGGAGAATGTGCTTGTTTAACCCTCTTGACGCACAACCGGGACCATTTCTGACCCATCATGGCTGACGTGGGGCGCTAGATGGTTTTAAACAGGCATCAAAGGGTTAAAGGAAGGTGTTTCACAGTATGTATACCGCAATCTATGGCTTCGAGGCCTGTGGTACTCGTGAGCTGTGAATGTTTCATGATTCAATAACAATGATTGTGAATACGGAATATGTTCCCGTATCTCTAGTCACCAATATTCGAGAATCGTCAATAAACGGGTTGAAAAAAGTGAGCTCCACTTTTGAGTGCAGCGCTGTGTGGAGGGTTCGTTGTGGGAGAGAGATGCAGAATGTCACAGGTAGGCCACAGCAGGCTCAGCAAACACTCCCCCAGCCGTGGCCTGAATGGGAGGCACTGGCCCTGCAGGCACAACAGACCTGGAGCAATACACTGAAGTCAATGAAGAAGTCCATTGAACCAGCAGTACCCTCACTAGCCTACCTCCTCAGTGTTGAGGTGTCTGTATCATGCCTCTTTATTGTACTGTTAAGTTACTAGTAAACATTGGATTTCAGGGTTGAGTGGTTTTGGTCTATCGATAATATCTGGGGAGACTTCCTTCTGAGCGTCTGATCCAAATAGGAACAAACTTCTGTTCATCTTGATTGGCCAGCACATTTGTGGGAACAGACATTTAATTTGAGATCAACCAATTAATCAATTATTTTTGCAAGTGGTTTTTAAACTCTTATCCTTAAATGGAATGACCACAGTTAATATTTCATGGCTTGTGGGTTTCATTTGATCATCAGCATGTTTGAAGACTGGAAGGGGAATACTAAATTAATAAACAATATACATGGAGAAAGAGTTAATCATCTCACTCTTTTCGAAACGGTAATGATAATGTCCTGCTTATAATACTTACATGTAGTCTGGAAACCCCTGCTTAAGGTGACGATGTTATCGGGGTTAAGAGTACACACGGACACATCGGAGAGAGTAAACGACGCACACAGAGAACGAACACAAGAAACACAGCGTTCTCGTTGACGAATCAGCGTTCAGCAGGCGGGTGGTTTATTACAAATATGTTACAGTAACCATGACATCTCTACTGAACCAGAGCGGAAACAGAAGACCACGCGCTGCTAGAGGGGCTACTCTACAGGGCTATAGTATAGGCCTCCATGCGGGAACCCATCTATTGAAACCGGATTAGCATTGGCTGAGATTAATAGGAGTTACAAGCTACATGATTGGAGAGGTTTTCCTGCATCGACTAGAACCCTTCCTATGCAGGGTGCACGGTGGTATGTTGTGGTATATTGGATTGCCCTGTAATATGCAGCGCTGGCAGTACAACATCGCAATTTAAATACATAATTAGTGTGTCTCACGCAAACACCATTTTTCCGCAAAATCACCACGAATAAATAAACAGTACATTCATTAACTCTCTCAGAGAACAGTCTTGATGTTATGATGCCATTCGATAGCTTAGTACAACTGTTAGGCTACACCCACCCAGTTCAACCATTTTTTCTTTCAAAAGTCGTATTTCAAACCACTACAGGTTCAGCGTTAATAAAATTAAAACGGTAAAAACTAAAATCGACATTATTCACAAAAATAAAATACATTAAGACACATCCACAAGGCCATTGACATTCCATTCGCACGTTAAAATTAAAACCACATCGCCTCTTAATGGAATATTTTACATCTTTGCAGCAATTTAAATAACACTAACACCGTTTCGCAGTCCTTTCTCTTCTTCTTTTTTTCTGAGTTTGTGTTTTCTTTCCAGTGTCTATTGCACACCGCTCGGAGCCAACGGCTTCCTGGAGGGGGGGGGGGCGAGGGGTGAGGGGTCTGGGGTCGAGGGGTCGCGGGGTGAGGTGGGTGGGGAGCTATCGCTTGGACCCCTTGGCCAGTTTGCTGGTGGGCGTGGCTCTCCTCTTGGGGGTGGGGATCTTGGAGGGCCTCCCCCCGTGCTGACGGGCGGCTGAGCCGCGGGGGGAGGGTCTTCCGTGTTCGCCCACGGTCTCCGAGGCGTCGGAGCACACCGATTGGATGTCGGAGATGTCGAAGTCGGAGGCGTCGCTGCCCCGCCGGCTGCTGCCTCGGCTGCCTGGCTGGCTGGGGTTCCTCCTCTCTCTGTGGGGGGGGGGGGGGTAATGAGAGAGGGGGGTATGAAGGAGGGGGGGATAATGAGAGGAGGGATAATGAGAGGGGAGGTAATGAGAGGGGGGAAATGAGAGGGGGGTGGTAATGAGAGGGGGGGGGTAATGAGAGGGGGGTAATGAGGGGGGGTAATGAGAGGGGGGCGGGGTAATGAGAGGGGGGGTAATGGAGAGGGGGGGGTAATGAGAGGGGGGTAATGAGAGGGGTAATGAGAGGGGGTAATGAGAGGGGGGGGTTAATGAGAGGGGGTGGGGGGTAATGAGAGGGGGGTAATGAGAGGGAGGGGGGGTAATGAGAGAGGGGTAATGAGAGAGGGGGTGGGGGTAATGAGAGGGGGGTAATGAAGAGGGGGCGGGTAATGAGAGGGGGCAGATGTAATGAGAGGGGGGGTAATGAGAGGGGCGGGGGTAATGAGAGGGGGGGTAATGAGAGGGGAGTATGAGAGGGGGGGTATAATGAGAGAGGGGGTAATGAGGGGTAATGAGAGGGCGGGGGTAATGAGAGGGGGTAATGAGAGGGGGGAATGAGTGAGAGGGGGGTGTAATGAGAGGGGGGTAATGAGAGAGGGGGGGTAATGGAGAGGGGGAAATAGAGAGGGGGGTAATGAGAGGGGGATAATGAGAGGGGGGATAATGAGAGGGGGGTAATGAGAGGGGTAAATGAGAGGGGGGTAATGAGAGGGGGGATAATGAGAGGGAGAGGGTGGTAATGAGGAGGGAGGGGGTAATGAGAGGGCGGGTAATGAGAGGGGAGGGGTTAATGAGAGGGGGTAATGAGAGGGGTAATGAGGGGGGGTAATGAGAGAGGGGGGGTAATGAGAGGGGGGTAATGAGGGAGGGGGGTAATGAGAGGGGGGGGTAATGAGAGGGGGGGAGGGTTTAATGAAGCAGTCTGCGGTTGAGTGGCTGGTTCGTTCTTATCGTTAGCCTCAAAGAATAATGGCCTATAAAGTCTTATTTTAAGATGCTAATCTTGTATTTAGCGTCAAAAATGCCTCCTAAGTAACATAGATGACTCGGGCAGATGGTGATTATGGAATGTAAAAAGCCCTCTGATTGGCTTAGAGTTTATCCAATGAGGCACAGTGAGGTTATCTATCACAATTTGGCCGATATATTGTGACTGATGTGAACGATGGGTTACAATTAAAATGCCCCGAAGCACAATCCTTAAACTAATCCAGTCGAAAAAGGGTACCTGATAGTTTGAAACGTAGTTACAGCACACATCCAATATACCTGTACATGTTAAATAACATGGAGTGGTTTGTATGTTTAATTTATTAGCAGTAAATCATCCTTTTGCCGAGCTTCACGTACCACCCATGGCTTGCGCGCGTGCCTTGAGTACAGCGGTGTTTATCAAGGTGCCCTCCTCGCCCGACTGGAAGCCTTTCCCAGAAAGGTATCCTGGGAGACGTAGTTTGCTGCCCTGTACTGGCGTACCCTGAAAAACACCACGGATTGTCATTACCCTGTTCGACATTAACATACAATATGGACGTCAGAAGCAGTCAGTGTTAATCCCTCTAAAGCAAACTTCTAAAGAGATGTTGTTTTCACTCTAGCTTAATGTCTTTTGTCATCAGTCATTGATATTAGTATCATTAGTGAACCAAGCATGCATACACACAGTACATCCCAGAAAGCAGCAGTTCTTGAAACAGTTAGAAAGGTTAATCCAAAGGACAGAATCTAAAACGGGTTAATATTTTTGAATATTAAGAGTATTTGAGTTTTTCAGGTTGAACTGAAATCTGGGGTTGCAGATATCTTGTTGAGTCAAGAACACTGGGGCTCCTAGAAACTAAGGAGGTCACAGTGAAGGAAACACACAAAGCAAAGCCCCCACCGGTGACTACCACGGCGGTACAGACTTCAGTTGGACGGAAGGAGGCGGTGAGGTTAAGGTTAAGAAGCGAGAGAGCCAGCGAGAGAGCTAGCTAGAGAGCCAGTGAGAGAGCTAGCTAGAGGGCCAGCGAGTGCCCCCAGAGTGGCGTTGGTTCACGGTACCTCTGACGACGAGCCAGGACTACCACAGCCGTCTGATGACTTAAGAGGAGACGAGGGCTTGCTGTTGACAAGCCAGGGCTTATCATAATTGCGGGCAATGGCTTGGGAGTTCTGGGGAACAATGGTACAAAATGTATATATAACATGGACAATGGTTGACGTGAGACGAATGGAGAAATAATAAACCAAAATACAACAACACAAAAAAACATCTGGAGAAGAGGCGGACACTGAAATAAATATGACAAAATAGATGACAGAAGTAACTAAAAATAATAGAAAGATACGGACAAAGATGGCAGTTGCCTCGTGACAATATTAGCAGATAACTGACGGAAAACCAAAAAGTACTAATGTAAAATCAAAGGGGGAGGAACAGCGCTAGTTTAGGTTTCTCGCGGCACAGAGACCATTTAAAAGAAGATGGCCGCCGGGCGCTGCCAGAGGCACAACGCCCTCACCTTGGGGGTTCCGCTGGTCACCGTGGTGACCGGGGTGGCGTTGGGGGCCGGGGCGGGGCAGCTGTGGCTGGAGGTGGAGCGGTTGGGGGAGGCGGCCCGGGACGAGGGCCTGGACGAGCGACGGCCCCGGTAGCGGAAGCTGGCCATAATCTGGGTGGTCCCCTCGGGGAGGATGAACTTCTCCCGGAGCTCCAGGTTGGTGCGTCCTTTAGCTGGGGGGGGACGGGGGGGACGGACAGGTAGAGTGAGACGGGTGGCCTGGAGGAAGGGTCAGCGTTACGTACAGGGTGAGACCCGGCCGCATTCAAGTCCAGCTGGGGTGTTTGAATGGACTCACACGGTGGACTGGGGGTATGGGGGTTTATGTCGTTTTCATGCCACACGTTAAACAAAATTAAAAATACACGATGAGTAATGTAAAACATGCAGGTTTACATTTCTGGGACGTCTTGTCGAATAAATACAATCTTCATAGGCAAAGAAATATCGTTTTTTTGTTTTTTGTCAGACCCAAAAAACTAAGCAATACTGCTCTATTCGGTGGAATGTTTTAAATACACCTTCAACCCATTCCCTTAAACGTTCAAAACATTATAATCATACTATGATTACAGATTTTGATATTGAAAGCTGTCTGAATAAGCAGTTTGATATGCACTTAGGTCCACAAAGATAAATATTATATTTCGTATGGCAGAATATCCCAGCATCCCAGCCTTTGCGCCCCATAAACACTACGTCACTACGAAGCACAGCTTGGCAGCAAACACATCTGAAGCCAAAAAAAAACACACAACACATGTTCACCAAATCCTTTTTTTCACCCCCCCCCCCCCACCACACACACACACACACACACACACCCCCTGTAGCCACCACACCCCTGGCGTGACGGCGTCTGGGCTATTTTTAGGATGTTATTTCCAGTCGCACCTGAGAGCAGCGGCACGCCACAACAAACCACCACCAGGTGCTCACAGCTCTGGGGTGACCCGCTGGGAGGGAGGGTGCTGATGAACCGAGAGGCAAATGACACCCCCCTCCCAAAAATAACCCCGCCCAACAGCAGGGGGGGTGCTGTTGAAGGTTAAAGTAAAACAACAAAGGACATGCGGGGGGGGACAAACCAGCACAAACCACAACGAGGGGAGCGATGGGCGACGACGATGAGGAGTGGATGTGAACCAAGCACCAAGCAGATGTTTTGTGGTGACGACGACACCCATGAGTACTTACACACCCCTAAGGCACACGCACAACCCGGGCACACACACACGCGCAAGCACGGTGGAGGTGCAGACACACATACCGCTATTGGGATCATGGAGCACGGTGAGTAAGTTTGAGATTTGCCAACCTAAAGGAGACTGAGTTATGGAGGAGTTTGATTCCGAGCGCAGCATTTTGCTGCCGTGGTGATGCACTGGAGAGAGGGGAACGAACATAGCACAACGGTCAACCAGCAGGAAGGAGAACAGGTGGCCTGGCGAACACACTCGTAGTACTGAAGACTGACTGGGTGCAAAAAGGACTTCAGGGTGTTGATAACTGAAGCACGGGCAGAACGTATGCAGGTTGGGGCGTGTGTGGCTGTTATAGAGGAATTGGTTGTGAAGTTGGCATTACATTACCCCAGGTGACTGCATGTTCTAATCATTAACTGTGCAATTAAAAGCGTACAATAAAACCAAGAACGTAAATAAAGAATAATTAGATAGTGAGTGGGGATAATCAAATTATTCCTGTAAATAATTTTTCTTTAGTAAAAAATATTTCCGGTACTAAATGTTGATTTTCAGAGTTCCTTCCCTCTCCGAATGACTCAAATGCCTGACTAGTGACCGGTATTACAATTGCAAACATAGCACGTTTGTGCTAGCTTAGCCTGAACAGACCTCCAGCTCTCTCTTGATGTCAAGCGAGAAAATGAAACTGTGAGTGAGGAAGAAGAGGATTAGATGCGAAGAGGTTTCTTCCTCGGATATGGACAATGTCATAAATAGTGTAACAGCATTTGAACTCTCTATAACCGGGGGCTAAGATGTCCTTGAAACAGTGGAAGGCCTGAGAGAGAGAGGGAATACAATTCATTTGACATTTGGAAATATGAACATTGTAAAAATATAAAGGGTTAGGGTTAGCATTTAGTTTAAAAGATCATGAAAAAATCATCAAGTAATTTTGTGTACAACCTGATTATCAGGTCATCGATTTAACGGATACCAAAAACGGAGAGTATTAAAAACGTCATCGAAATTATGCATTCGTGCTTCACTTTTTTACAGGCGAATCAGGACAATCCTGAGCCACTGAGAATATACTGAGGGATCCTGTCTATCCTATTCTTAATTTACTGCGATACAGTAAATTAGATCATCTATCACAACACAACCATCAGATCGATGACATCCATTTGCTGACCGTAGTCTCTCTCTCTCTCTCTCTCTGTGTCTCTCTCTGTGTCTCTCTCTCTCTCTCTCTCTCTCTCTCTCTCTCTCTCTCTCTCTCTCTCTCTCTCTCTCTCTCTCTCTCTCTCTCTCTCTCTCTCTCGTCTCTCTCTCTGTTCTGTCTCTCTCTCTCTCTTCTCTCTCTCTCTCTCGTCTCTCTCTCTCTCTCTCTCTCTCTCTCTTTCCCTCTTCTCCACTCTCTCTCTCCTCTCTCTCTCTCTCCTCTCTCTCCTCTCTCTCTCTCTCTCTCCCTCTCTCTCTCTCTCTCTCTCCCTCTCTCTCTCTCTCTCTCTCTCTCCTCTCTCTCTCTCTCTCTCTCTCTCTCTCTCTTCTCTCTCTCTCTCTCTCTCTCTCTCTCTCTCTCTCTCTCTCTCTCTCTCTCTCTCTCTCTCTCTCTCTCTCTCCTCTCTCTCTCTCTCTCTCTCTCTCTCTCTCTCTCTCTCTCTCTCTCTCTCTCTCTCTCTCTCCAATGTCTTATTTTAAGGTATCTATCCTTTTATCAATCTATCCAAATCTCCTACCACTGTTTCCATGAGACCAGCCCCGCCCCGGCCGTGTGAGGTCACACTCGGGGTCACGCGCGGGGTCACGAGGGGGTCAACGTACCGCGGCAGGGGTCGTTCTTCACCAGGAACTCGTCCAGGGCCATCCAGCCGCCGCCCACCCGCACCATCACCGTGCTGCGCAGGATACGCACCAGACGAAGCTGCTGGGAGTCTCCGAACTGGGGTGGGGTCAGGGGGAGGGAGGGGGGAGAGAGGTGTTCAGGGGGGAGAGAGAGAGCAGCACAGGGTGGAATCAGTCCGTTGTTTGATCCACTTGGAAATGACAAGCAATGGAAGACACAAGACAGGCCCCGGAGGGACAGACAGGTCACGGCGAGGCAGACTGGAGTCGTGTTAAACATTCACAGTGGCGCTCGAGGTGGTTTGTGTTGTTTGTGACATTCACATGCAGAAATTAAACGCCTTCACAGGCGGAGTGCACGGGTGACGGGTGTGATTTTAGCCGGGGTATGGATGGAGCTGCCACGCCAAAACAGACACAACAAACAATTATTGTTCAAGACACGTGGTTACGCAAGGTCTATCCAACTGTCACATCGGCTGTGTAAAAGGGGATATTTCTGATATAAGTAACATCAATTATGTATTTTTTTAAGATTATATCATCTTCCTCTTTCATATGAAATATGAACAAATATTAATTTGCTCTCCCTCTCTTAATCTTATCACCCCTTCCCATCTTGCGTCGTACTAGTTCTGTAGGAAAAGGCTGCAGTAATGTAGTCCACCAGATGGGGGCACTACTGCACAACTAATTGACTCTACCGAAACCCTTTCTGTCTATGCTGCGTCTGAACTGGAGAGGCCGGCTTTAATGAGATGGAGAGCGAGCGAAGCAGCCAGTTGGATATGACCGTGGGCATTTGACCATTTGGAAGTGCACACAACAATCACGGCTGCATGCAATCTGTATAAAACAATAAAACACGTCACGATACACCGATCAAATAAAGACTCAAAGCACAGGACAATCTCCAGCAAGCGGGTACTGAGTCACACGTCACTCTACCGACTCCCAATGACTCTGAGAGTGCACTGACCGATGCAGAAACCAATGAGACACTGAGAACAACGATGGGCAATGTAGTCTTACAACGAATAACTCTTTGTCTTATCAACCACGGTGTAACACGCATACATGACCACACACTGATGAACTCCAGAGAGATGCCTACAACGGTCCTCATTGGACCAATCCCATGTATAAATCGACATGATTGTTTCCAAATAAATGATTTTAATGCCACTGGTGATTTTGTTTTGTGATCGGGGACATTAAAAAGTAATGACGTTTAAATAAATGATTCGGAGGTAAATAAAAAGGCACAATAAATATCTTGAAGGACAACCATTTACCAGGATACAGCTTTCCATGACGTGTAGGTGTGGGGACAGATTTTGACTTTCCCTGTTTGCTAGTGTCTCATCGCCGATTACCGAGTCATGTAAGCAGTGAACCAGACCCAACTGTTAGGAGAATAATGTCATTGAGGTGTGAATACAAATGCACTGCATAGATGTCGACATGAAACATAAACCTGTGTGACACACACCACCACCGCCACTAGATTCCTATCGCTGACGACCCAATGGTCCATCACCCAACAGGCTTCAGAAAGCATGTGGCATGTGACCCCCCCCCCCACCCACCCAATGGCAGCAATGAATCGCATTTTGCAAACATGCAAACACTCTCCCTGCTGCCAAAAAAAATGAAGTACATATTAACATGAAAAGCAATAAAAGGAGAAGCAAGCAATACTTAAAGAAAGCATATGCTGCCCAAATAGGAAAATATATAAATAAAAGGTGTCAGTTGTAAAGAAAGGGAAAACATAGGCCAGCCATTTGAGAGCTTCAATCATTCCCGTTGCTCAGAAAGCCTTAACAAGCCAAGCACACGCAAAGCGTTAAGGCCCAAACTGCCCGACAGCTAGCATGTTCTGGAATGTG
>OLKM01000057.1:378676-384959 GCA_900291075.1 Melanogrammus aeglefinus
GAGAGCAAACTTTATTATCATTGAGTTTTTTTGATTAAGAACGAAAGAAATGCACAAATCACATTCGTTTTTTTTTATATTATAGTTCTTGACTTTCTTTATTGAATCTCATGTCACGATTCATTTATTTTTTGTATTTTGTGTTTTGCATTCCCTTCCTTTCTGATGCTACTAGAGACATATCTACATCCATCTACTGGTAAAGGGTGAGCCTGACCCTAACCCTGACCCTAACCCTGACCCTAACCCTGACCCTAACCCTGCCCGCCCGGTACGGGTGAGTCCTGAGGCAGCCGGTCTCACCTTGTGCTGGGCCAGCTGGGCCTTGATGCGGTCAGGGTCGTTGGCGATCTCCACCTCAGAGTCCAGGGACTTCTCCGACTCCTCCAGCCAGTCCATCAGCTTGGTCCACGTCTCGTGGAACTGAGGAAAAGAGAGGTCGTGGTCCTCAAATATGTTCCCAGAGAATAGCTACGCTTGTTTATAGCCAAATATTTCCCCTTGGGATGAAAAGAAAATAGTTTCTTGACCAGTATTGGACCAGACCTCGTAACAACGCAGAATATCAGATTTAATTCTTTTACTTTGAGAAAAACGGTGTAAAAAAAAAAGTCAAATAAAATGAGAAACGCTGTGGTGTGTTCACACACAACGACAAACAAACTTACTACCAACACAATTACTAACATTCCAAGGCTCCCCCCCCCCCTAATCCTATCCCAGTTATAGTTATGCTTGTTTATTGCCAAATATTTCCCTTGGAAGAAAAGAAAAGAGTATTTGACCAGACCTCGTGTCAAAGTAGTATATCTGTTACTTTGACAAAAACTGTTAGGGGCTGATATGGTCCCACGTTCAGGGAAGGGGGGTTAGGGACCCGTTACGTCCTTGCGTCCACCGCACGGCCCTGACGTGCGCCTCCCAAAAATTCCTAACCTTCCGTCGAGGCGACGCAGCAGCAAGTCCTGTGATTGGTCCGCTCACTTAAACCCGACGCAGAACCAAAAGAGGTTCGCGTTTGCGTCGAAACGTCGGCGTGGTGGTTGCGCTGTGTGAACACACCTGCTTGGCTCTCTTGCGGGCGTCGTCCAGCAGGCGGCCGCGCTCCACCGAGCGCTGCAGCAGCTTCTCCCAGCGGCCCTGAACGCTGACCAGGAGGTTCTTGATCAGCACCACGTCCTGCTTCTGGCTGAAGTACTTGAGGTGCGTCCCCGTCTTGTCCAGCTCTGATGATGTGGTCCCGGTGGCCGTTCACCTCCGTCACAAACATCTAGTGGGAGACGAGGGAGGAGGGGGGGGGGGATCAAGGGAGAGGCTGATGTGAGCACGGGTCTGATCTGTGCGGACCGTAAGGTCAGAACTGTCTTCCAGGTTCATTTTGTTGAAGTCATTTTTTCTTTTACGTTCACTCTTTAGATGCTTTTGTGATGCTATTTTCCAGCTCAACCTGATTAACTTTATTGAATGTTTTTATTAATCTGTCTAACCCCCTAACCACAAGTAACTAGCCTCCCTGGCGCCAGAACCACAAGTCTTCCTGGAAAACCTTCAGAACAAACACCCTCAATCCAAACCATGCACAACACACATTCTCTCCAACTAAAGACACCTCCAAAAACAACGACTCACATCTCCTGACTACAACACACGGGGCTTGATTAAAATAAATGGCAGCCATCAAAACAATGACCTCACAGGTCCTGGTTAGCATCACAGCGGTACCAGCGTGACCATCCCGGCAGTACCGTTCCGCCAGGAGGGGGCGCTGTGGCCCGGGGACGCCGGGGACGCCTCACCTTGTGCTCGTCGATCTGGAACATGACGGTGTCCATGATGAGCGAGGCTGGGGACACCATGGTGAGGGTCTGCTCGGCCTGGGTCAGCCAGTTGATGAAGTCCTGCAGGGAGTCGTGGAAGTCCGTCGCCACCGTCAAGGGCGTCCTCCAGTTTCACCTGCAGAAACACGTTCACAATACATTAGCATTAAGGGCGTTTAGCAGACGCTTTTATCCAAAGTGAGATGCAATAAGTACAATTGTCGTCAGAAAGTGGGACAACACGTCGCTGACACACCGCACACAACACACACGTACACGCACACACACATGGGTACACCCCTAAGCACCCGTTCACACATGCAAAAACATGCACACACACACACACACATGCGCACGCACGACACACATGCACACGCACACACACACGCACATGCATGCACACACACACACAGAGACACTGTGCTAAAACCTCTGCACAAAACACACGCAGATGTGGCCACGTGTGGACACGTTGATTTACTCGGCCTTCAACTGTTTAATGATGACGTACGGTGGGGCATGTTCCTCACTCCCACAGCCATAAAAAACACCTGCTGAACATCTTGCTTTGACCAAAACCAGTACGATACATCTTGTATGTTTCACTCCTACACACAGCTGTGGATCCCTAGCTGTGGTGAGGCGAACGACGGGATGACATGGCGGTTCCTTCCCCGTCTATTAACCCACGCGGCAGGAAGCCGGGGGTCTCTTGAGGCTCGGATGATGGGGCAGTAATAGCATGATAAGCCCCTGCCTGAATCGAGTTTCCCTGCAGCCGTGCGGGCTTAAGTAAAAGACCAGCGCGGAAACCCCTGAATCACGCTACGCTCAGCGTCCCTGTGATGACATTACGGCGCTAATGGTTTATGTCTATCGACCGCTGGGGACTATTAAGTCACGGACGTCGCCGTTGTCCCGAGTAGCCCAGGGCGACCGCCGGCGTCACCACAGCTTTTATTGTTTTAAGAGATACTGTTTTGAAATAGGTAGTCAGTGTATTCACTGTCGGGTCTGGAGGAAATATATGCGGGCACCTAGCAGACTGGAGCCTACATTATCAGGCAGTTTGAACCGCTTTAAAAACAGTTAAAGGTTTAAAAATAGTAATTCTGGCCAGAGTTTCAGACAAGGCCGCAATTTTTACACAAGGCTCTGGTCTCTCATTTGCCTGTTCCCCGGAATGACACGACGCTACACGTTAAAAAAAAGACTTTGAGCGTCTCTGTATTTTCACAGTTGACAGGCTATCTATCATCTGTCATAAGTACCATGACTTCATCCACGTTTTTTTGTAACCAAAACCTCCTGCACCTTACCGCCTGTTATTTCCGACTGACGTGGATTCACTTGTCCTGCGCTGGCCGTAAAAACCCAACACAGGACACACACCCCGCCCTCTTGTTGTTGTTCCATGCTGACTCAGCACCTCCTGTGATAAACAGTATCACCACACACCCCCCCCCCCCCCCCGCCTTTGGCAGCTGGCATGGCAGTCCTTCTCCCTTCATTACCGGTGGCACTGGTGGAGGGTGGATTAGAGGTCCACACACACACACGCGCACACACACGCACACACACCCAGGCACTGTCGGGGTACACGGCTGAGCGCCGTCTCCTTCAGACTCAACCCCCTCAAGAGGTTCAATGCAGCGGCCCCACTGTGTGTCCACGCTGCAGGACTAGTTTAACCCCTTCAAGAGGATCACTGCGGTGAACAACCTCCATGTTACACCTGGCTGAACCCTGTGCCAACACGCCATACCTCTGATGGCTGTAAAGCATGGCTTGTTTGCACGTGCCATGCCTACAACGGAAGCAACCCTTCCGTTGCCTTTAACCGCCTGGGATTGGACACTGAATCAGTCCAATGCAAAGAGCGACCGTCCAAACTAAGTCATTCGTTATGTACTGCTACTGCAGGTGTTCTGCGTGTCACCAGCAGCTGTTATAAATGTACAAGATCACATTCACCCTTGAGCCTTGACCTCAGGCCTCCGCTATATTTAAGCCTCTCCGCTCTTCCTTCACACGCATTTCCACCCCAAAGGATACGGCACACAATGGGTGCTTTCCTGACACATGCCACAAAACACATCCAAACAGAGGGGGGTAAACCTCCGGCTTTCACCGCACCTTTCTCTCGGCCACCTTGGCCTGCACGGCCTCCCACTTGTCCCGGAGGTTGGCCAGGTCCTGTTCCGTGTTGCTGTCCAGCCCCTCGGGAGTCAGGGTCACCAGCTGCTGACCTTTGGTGACCAGCGAGCTGTACAGCTCCTCCTTCGCCTCCAGGGCGTTGCACAGCTCCTGTTCACAGCAGGGAGGGGGGGGTGGGGAGACGTTAGAGCAAGGGGGGGCCGGGACACACTGGGGCCTTGTCTCTTGCCCGGGGGGCCCCCCCCGTGGGACCCCAACAGTACTGGATACGGCTGTCGGCCGATGCTGGTTATTGAGGGAGGAATGAGGACGTGGGACTGAGGGGGTGCTGGAGGGGCTGCAGACTGTGACCCGGTGAGATAAGGTTATCAACGGGGACCCGATGAAACCCGTGGAAGAAACGTGTAATTGGTGATTTAAATAGTGTTGTACACCCACCCCCCCACACACTCTCATTACACACGCACAAGTGCACAATTGTGTCCCTAATGTGCAACGCGTTCCCCTCCCCCAGGCCGGGTAGCAGTGAGGGTGTGCGTCTGTGAAGCCATTTTAAAAGGAAGACATTCACACGGTACGATTCACATAACACATTTCTTTTTTGTTGCACTGGGGGCATGACAAGTGGTTCCACATAACTTCTTTTTTTTCCCCCACAGTGTCATTTAATTGTCACACTCGAGCTAAAACACAGTGTCAAAATAAGACCTGGTCTTATTTAGCCTTCTCCCAGGGCTGCCATCTGCGTGGCGGTGCTTTCATATTGTTTAAAGACCTACCAGATGGACGCTAAGCTGGTCTCGAGCGGTGTCTGGTAAGCCCCCCACCGCCTTTGATGCCAACAGCTGACGCTCTGTGTCTTTCAGCCACTGCTGCATATCTTCGATCTCGCCATGGAAACCCTGGGCCTGCGGACACAATGCAACGCACCCCGGGTGAGCGGGACAAAAGGTGTCAAAAGGCAGCCATTGTCTGGAGGACCTCCGCGGCGCAGGGGGATGCTAGGAGTTGACTTATTAATTTAACCCCCTTTCTGACCCGTTTAACCACCGAGGAAGAGACTGGTGTCAGTGTGTTTTTTTTACAGTGTTGAAGACAACAATACGGAGGGATTAAATCAATAAAAATAGATTAATGAATACATCAATAATTCTGTTCTGAATTTGAGGATTAAACAAGGTCTTCATTTAACATTATCTCTCCTTTCTGTATGTCGATGCCAAAGTGAAAGCATGATTACAATCGTATCAAAGTGCCGGAATTATTCCAGGCATTTTAAGATATTGGAACGTTTTCATATGAGTGATTTTGCAGCGTATCAAAACAAATCTTTGCATGAATGCATGAGCGGGCTTGGCAGAGAGACAGAACTCATTCATGACAGAGTGGGGATTCACTCTGGCTCTCAGCTTTACCCATATGTCAAAGTAACAAACACATTTAAACACAACAACTCCCCTTTCCCACTGCGATAAAGAACATGTTCGACTTGAACAAAAACTGGAAGCCATACACACACGCACAACCGTGAAGATGTTTCGCTTCTTATTTAAACTCCCTGTATTCCCATGTCAGATCAAAGCGCCCTCCGTCGTGGTGTGAGGAGTTATGAATAGAGACAGCAGGGGACGGCACAGGAATGAGGAGGAGGAGGAGGAGGAGGAGGAGGAGGAGCCTGTACCTCCACTCCTTAAAGAGCAACCGGGTGATTTAAAACCCTGCTGAGAAGAGGGAGGTTGAACAAACTCTATCCTCTCCAGGAGAAATGAGGCGTCCATCTTTTGAGGTTCCAAAGAGATGAAAGCTCAAACACCATTACCTCATGGAGATAAATTGTTCCTGAATGTACAAATATTTAAATATATATTCTGATATTTATACGAATTGTATTGAACATATATATAATAACATATATAAATGAAAATAGGTACCCTCAGATACTCTGTAATTACCTAATAATTGTGTGAAGTGTTTATTTATATTTTTCAAAATATGCAATACATCTGCAGACTTGAGAGGCCGTATAGGGAGAGGTGAGAGGGAAACAGCGTCAGTGGGTGGAAAGAGAGCTGGCCTGCCTCGTCACGTAGGACTACGACAGACGGGCGAGTTGATTAGAGCCCTGTGGCTAGGCGGTTAGCGCACTAGTGGGTTCTGGCCGCCATTTTTGTAGTTTTTGTGGTATCTATCTATACCTGAAGCAGAGAGCTCTCCAGCTGCTGCCTCCTCTGGCCAGTCTTCTCCAGGATGACGGCCCACCGCTGGTTGAGGTGGTCCAGCCGGGTCTGAAGGGCCGAGGCCTCCTCCCC
>OLKM01000057.1:384969-466529 GCA_900291075.1 Melanogrammus aeglefinus
CTGTAGAAATGAGGCGTCCATCTTTTGAGGTTCCAAAGAGATGAAAGCTCAAACACCATTACCTCATGGAGACAAATTGTTCCTGAATGTACAAATATTTAAATATATATTCTGATATTTATACGAATTGTATTGAACATATATATAATAACATATTTAAATGAAAATAGGTACTCTCAGATACTCTGTAATTACCTAATAATTGTGTGAAGTGTTTATTTATATTTTAAAATATAATATTCATGCAGACTTGGAGGCCGTTATAGGAGAGTGAAGGGAAACAGGTCAGTGGGTGGAAAGAGCTGGCCTGCCTCGTCACGTAGGACTACAGACGGGAGTCGATTAGAGCCCTGTTGGCTAGGCGGTTAGCGCACTAGTGGGTCTGGCCGCCATTTTTGTAGTTTTTGTGGTATCTATCTATACCTGAAGCAGAGAGCTCTCCAGCTGCTGCCTCCTCTGGCCAGTCTTCTCCAGGATGACGGCCCACCGCTGGTTGAGGTGGTCCAGCCGGGTCTGAAGGGCCGAGGCCTCCTCCCCCGCGCTGGACTCCACCAGCTCCCCGCCCGCCCGCTTCACCGTCTCCACCGTCGTCTTGTGGGCTAACACGTCGTTCTCCAGGACCTGGGGGGGGGGGAGAGAGAGAGAGAGAGAGAGAGAGAGAGAGAGAGCGAGCAAGGGGGAGAGCGAGAGAGAGAGAGAGAGAGAGGAGAGAGAAGAGAGAGAGAGGAGAGGAGAGAGAGCGAGCAAGGGGAGAGAGAGAGAGAGAGAGAAGAACGAGAGAGAGAGAGAGAGAGAGAGAGAGAGAGAGAGAGAGAGAGAGAGAGAGAGAGAGAGAGACAGAGGGGGGAGAGAGAGAGGGGGGGGGAGGGAGAGCGAGGACAGAGAATTAGAGTAAGATACAAGGCCAATTTAGTCAACATGTACGACTGTACGGTTTGCTTGCCTGATCAAAACCAAGAGCTTATATAATTCTAAGCGTGTATTATTGTATGGGAGTATTATAACACAGGGGACATTTATATCAGGAGTGGGTTAATCTTGCAAGCATGCATCGTGTGCTCTCTGTTTATATATAAGCCGGCGACCATTAAGTGAACTCATTTTTTCGAAAGCACTATCCGGACGCGGGGGGGGGTGGTGGGGGGGGGCTTACGTGGTGCTTGGCGAGCTCGATCTCGATGGCCTTGGGGTCCCCTCCGGCCTTCCTCTGCTCCCCCAGGAGCTCGTCGGTGTGGGACATCCAGGCCAGCAGCTCGTCCAGCGCGTGCTGGAACTGACCCAGGGCCAGCAGCCCCCCCTCCAGCTTGTGCTGCAACACATTGACGCAGAGATGCAGGTTGAGTGACTGACGGTAAGACAGCGGAAATCAGTTTAAATCAAGATAATTCACACATTGACACACATATGCAGGTGGAGTAACTGTCTGTAGCCCAACAGAAATCCTTTTAAACCGAAATAATTCACACATTGACACAAATATCGAGGTTGAGTAATGTTAAAAACAAGGTGTCTGTAATCCAACGACAATCCATGAAAACAAAATAATCATTAAAAGAGACTAAAAGTCCCCGAGTTAATTTTGGGTGTTTGAACCTGCAGCTATTTCTACCGGTGATGGACACAACCAAAATATTAGAAAAACGTATGAAAGGTAAATAGGCAGATCTAACAAAAGAAATCTCCCTTAAACGAAAAAAAAACTGATTTCATGGTTGAATCTTCTACTTTTTTTACAGGTTAAATATTTAAAAGATATATACGATGGGATCTTATACCATTTGATCAGTTGACCACCTGACCTCTGGCCCGTCAGTGACATGATGGTGCTAACAACGTAACGGTACAGTGAGCTACGTGTTCAGTAACATGTGGGGCTGGCGGGGGTCCGGCGGGGGTCCGGCGCCCTCCCTGACCTGTCGGTGGATGATCTTCTCGTCCAGGTTGTCCCAGAGCATCTTGAGCTCGGCCATTGGCTCCTGGATGGCGCTGCGGTCTGCCTCGTCCGCCACCTTCTTCAGCAGCAGGCCCGCCGCGTGGTTCAGGCGCTCCAGCTCGATCTGCAGCTGGTACGCATCTCCTTTGTACTCCTGCACACACACACGCACGCACACACACACACACATATACAGACACACGCACGCACACACGCACACATATACACACACATATACACACACACACACACACACACACACACACACATATACACACACACGCACGCACACACACACACACACACACACACACACACACACACACACACACACACACACACACACACACACACACACCGCGCGCGCACGCACACACACGCACGCACGCATGCACACGCATGCACGCACACACACACACACGCGCACACACGCACACACACACACACACACATACACACACAGAAACACACAACCACACCAACCAGTCAACACAAAGAGCTGCAGACTATACATCTGATCCTACTCTTTGGCTCCACTACATCAAAGCAACGGCGCCTTTATGATTTGTCGGCTCTCTTCACTCTTCAAATAGCGAGCGTCACAAACACAGCTGCCATTGGATCTGTCGTAATACAAAGCTACGTAGAATCCACGCGCCTTGGGAACGCAGACGCCTTCTCAGAGTGTGTGCGCGCCGTGGAGCGTGTACGCAGAGCGTCTGACGCCGAGCGGACGCTGAGCAGCGAACACGAGAGGACTTTACTTCCTTGAGGTCGGCGAGCTGCTGCTTCACTGGTGTCCACGTCGGTGCCCACGGGGGACATGGAGTCCAGCTTGCTCTCCAGGATGTCCACCCAGTCGAACATGCCCTGTGGTGCACAGCGTCCACCGTTAGCGCACCATAATCAGAGCCTTATCCCGGCGCCAGCACCCCGATATCCCACCACTATCACAACTTTATCACGCTGTCATCAAAACCATTATCCCGCCATTATCACAGCTTTATCCCACCTTTACAACACCTTTATCACACACCATTATCCCACTTCAACAACCAGAGGACACTACTTCGGGTGGTATTTTTTCCCCGAGCCAAAGAATTGTTCTGTTGCTCAGATTCATTCACTTTCTCCCCCTATGTACCACCCCCCGTCTTTGCGGTATAAGACCAATTAATTTGAAAAGATAAAAAAAGCCCTCAGACTTCAAAAGCTAACATCTCTGACGGCGTTGAATCAAACCACTCAGAACAGACCAGTTTAGCATCGTTAAACTGTCTTAAGAGATATTTGACCAGAAAAGCAAAAGTTTTATTCAAGCAGGGCAGCTCTGAGTGGTTGATGTTTACAGTTACATGGCTCTCATAAATGGCTTCGTTGTTTGAGGTTATCTAAGTAAGCCAAAGGATAAACTTGGCTTTGAAATCCCAGACAAAAACTCGAAATCTTTATCTTCTGATTTATTAGTCTGTACTACTTTCTCCCCTTCCTCCGAAAAAACACATGAAAATAAAAAAGCCAACCTCTGTTTAATGGAAAGCCATTTTTCCGAAAGATACCAGTGCTTTTTTTATTGTATATCCAGTAAAATAATCTTTCCAAATAAAAAGCACACCAAACACGTGACGTCAATGGGCTGTGTTGAGGGATGTTTCATTAACTCCATTCCTTCTCTCACTGGATGCTGCCTAAATTCAGCACTCAGAACCAACTGCATAGGGAAATACCTGTAGGCCATCCTGGAACTGCACAGCGGCCTGCATGGCCTCCTCCAACCTCTCCACCCTCTCCTTCCAGGTCTTATCCAGGTTCTCCCAGGCCAAGTTGACCTGGAGAACAGAGATTAACAGCAACACTTTAGAGATCCCCCATCCTCCACACATCGGTATGAAGACCGATGGCCAGAAACAACAGCAGTCCTCATTATTTCGTTTTTATCTTGTTCTACCTCATCGAGGCTTTTCTTCATGATGGGTTTGTCTGGTTCTCCGCAGGCGGTCATGAGTTCTGTGCCGAGGTTCTGGACCACTTCCAGCTCCTCTTGCAGGCCGTCGATCTCCTCCTTGAATCCCTGGGTTTGGGTCGTGAAGAAGACAACATTTAGGCCAAAGCTGAGAGAGAAACCTCAACTGCCTCGTCCACTCTCGCTAAATTCCCCGGTAACAATCAAACGACGAATACAATGACATTTACATGTACACATTTAGCCCAACATTATAAGTTAGATCCGAGAACACAGAGTGCAGAGTAGCCGTGGGAATCGGAAATGCAACGTTATGATTATTATAATTACTAGTGCAGTGTTCTGATAGTACTGATTTGCATGGACTCTGGTATCGTGCTTGCAGCCTTCTCTCAAGAACCGCTCATCCAAACGACTTCACACTCGACACCCTGTTTCCGTCGGCCCCCGGCAATACACACGCCAAGTGTGAAGACGATCGGATGAACGAGCGTCGATGAAAATCGAAGGACAGTCATACATACTCCTATGCCCCATACCGTATTTTAGCTCTTTTAAAATGTCCCCAACGTCGTTAGGCCTCCAGGCTCAGCAAAGAGAGCTCCACCCTGCCATGAGGCTAACGTTTCCCTGCATGGATGCCCTGCTCACCTCCACAAACTCCAGCTGCTGTTTGACCACAGAGGGGTCCACCCCTGGCTCCTCCAGGTCCTTCAGCAGGTCCTGGCTGTCCTTGGTGGTGATGAGGAGGGCACAGTGCTCGCACCAGAACTTGTCGGCCAGGTCCATGACGTCCAGCAGCTTGGCCTCGCGCTCCTCCTGCAGGGCCTGGATGTCCTGCCACAGGAACACCATCTGGTCCAGCTTGTCTTGGACCGCTACGGGGGGGTGGGGGGGGGAGAAGGGAAAGTCGTTGTTTCGAGGAGGATAGCGTAACCAACCGCACATGTGTGACACGACGCAAGGTCAGGGAGTCTCTAAGGGCTGGGGTGTTTGACGCACCAAGCTCGAAAGGTCACGGGTTCAAACCAATCAAACTCTACAGTCTGTAGGCCTCCTCGAGCAAGAGGCCCCTGAGACACCCTACCTGGAATCTACACTTTTACTGATTTAGCAGAAGCTTTACTTTAACTTACACGGAGGCTGAGGACAATCAAGCACACATAACAATGACACGCACACAATCAAAATCTGAGTAGCGACAAAAAAATCAAAGCAAAGAAGCTTTAGGTATCAGAGCTCATTGGTAGTCAATCAAAAAGTATTTTCAATTGACTGGAAGACAGTCAACAGTCAACAAGTTGGACCAGGAGATGTACCAGATGACCGAGCAGTAAGAAGTAGAACTGGCAGTTCAGAGTAGCCTGGCTATTACCAGACCACGCTCAATCATAGATTGCACGTTGGTCAGGGAGAGGCTGCTGTCATTTTCTAGTTCAACTGACTCTGTACGCAATTGGCTGCTTTCCGTCGCTTCCCTGTCGTCATCGTGTTAAACCAGCCAATAGCGCGCCAGGGGGGAAAAGCTTGGTGATTGGCTCCCCGCAAAAATGCATCGAAAATAGAAAGAAATTGTATTGCTCTTCTGCAGACCCTTCTGCGGGGCGAACTCAAATCGCCGGCAGCATGGGCGGGGGGGGCGTACCCAGTCTACAGAGAGGACCCGGCCCGTACCTTTGGCGGAGAGGTCCTTATCAGCGCCTTCCGATCGGGCGATCATCTCCTCTCCTCGCTGCCTCAGCATCTCGTAGGACGGCTGCAGCTTCTCCAGGTCCATGGACCCCGCCTTGTTCTCCGTCAGCTGCTCGCGGATCTTCTCCACCTCCACCGAGATGGAGGGCGGCTGGCGCAGACGCTCCGACATCCGCTCCAGAGACTCTAGCATCGGGTCGATCTTGTCGTGGAACTGGGCGGGGGGGAACCAGACGGTACGATGGTGAGGAAAAAAACGTTTTTGGTAGCTAATGGAAATCAACAGAACAAGTCGCTTTTGGTTTTCAATAACCTGTGATCGGTTGCATTCGATTACACCACATTAGATATGATACATTTCAATTTTTGGGGTATTCGGGATGTCTAAACAAAGGAAGAAAAAGTAAAGTCCAGGAGCATCAGGAACATGAAAAAGAATTAAGTTAATAACGAGGTAACGTAACCAGCGATCGAGCAGAAACACTTCCCACCTCAGTGGACTTTTGGATCGCTAACAGAAATCGGAGAGAACAAGCCACATTTGGATTTGAATAACCGTTGATTGGTTGCATTCTACTTAACCGTGTTAGACACGCTAACATCCTCATAATTCTTTCAGAAATCTGGGATGTGACTACAAACGAAAAAGTCAGCTGTACGAAAAGTAAAGCCCAGGAGCGACCTGAACGTAAAGTTAAGGTAAATGGTGGTGTTGCCGGTGTAACCAGCGATCAAACACAACACCCCCCCCCACCTGAGTGGACTTGGAGATGGCCTCGTCCAGGGTGGCGGCCCTCTGCGTGACGTCGGCCTTCAGCTTGGCGTAGAGCCGGTCGGTGGCCGTGTACTTCTCCCTGATTGGCTCTCCCTCCAGGGGGCTGAGCTCCAGCAGCTGGGGGCCCGTCTTGTTCATCTTGTCGATGTGGGGCTTGTGCTCGGAGATCAGCTCTCTCATTTGCTGCAGTGGGGAGGAGGAGGAGGAGGAGGAGGAGGAGGAGGAGGAGGAGGAGGAGGAGAGAGGGAGGGAGGAGGAGGAGGAGGAGGGGATGAGATCCAGACATGTCGCTGATCATGTCTAGTGACGAGGACGATGATAATATACGTTTTATTTTTTAATTATTTTTCTTTGCATCGTACTGTATTAAGGGTTAGGGCTAACCCTAAACCTAACCCTAACCCTAACTCTAACTTTTTACCCCAATACTCAAAGATAAATAGAAAGTAATTGTACGTATTCGATTATAAAGACACATTGACATCAATAAAGCTTAAACGAGTCGTAACACAGGCGGCCGTGGCTGAAGCTAAAACACTACGGCGGTTGGGTTTTAAATGGCGGCCGGTTGCGGAGGCCGTGGCACTGACCCTGAGCTCCTCCTGCTGCCGTCTCAGGGTCTCGTACTCGATGGCGGGGAGGTGCAGCTGGCTGAAGGCGGCCAGGGTGTCCTGGAGCCAGGGGCACAGCTCCTCGTAGGTCTCCCAGAACTGGCCGGCCAGCGACTGGGCGCGCTCCAGCTGCAGACAGCGCTCCGAGTTCAGCTGGCTGACCGCCGCGTACCTCTCCACCAGGGCCCGACTCTTAGCCTGCGGGGACGGGGGATATAATTGTTTTATATGAAATATTAGGGTCGGATTAAAATATCGATTCATCAATGCACTGCAATTAATTTGTTCTCGACTCAATTTCGATTCAGAATCTTTTGGAAATTGATTATTTCCAGAAAAAAAAGAAAAAAAGAAGCATACTCAGTCATTGTACTCTAGAAGTGGGTATGCCTAAATGTTCATGCCCGTTTACATTTGTCCATTTATGATTATTACTTTTATGCTGCAAGTTTAGCTCAGGAACAATATTATACAATGGTGTGTTCCCTTTTTGCTAGTTAAAGCACAATGAAACGGTTAATTCATTTTGAAATGGATAGATCTAAATAATATTTAGGTATTTTTGTCATCTGCACGTATTATTGAATCGCTATCGAAGCAATTGGATCAATATCAAACCGAATCAAGACCTAAAGAATTGAATTGAATTGTGAGGTACCTGGCCATACCCAGCCCTATTAAATATAAACGTTCAAAATTGTATCAAAACACAACTGAAATATACAATCAGATATGAGCGTTCAGGCCACAGAGACGCCGTGGACTCTGGTTGGACGTCGTGTTGTTCTGTTTTCATTCAGCTCATTCTTCCCACCTGGAGGACTTCCTTGTCCTCGGGGTTCTTGCTGTCCATGATGGCCTTGCCCGTCTTCACCAGCTCGTCCACGCTGTCTTTGTGCCTCATGATGTCCATGGAGAACACCTGGGGGGTCACAGGGAGTTGACTGTCGGATCAATATCTGGGTTTCACCTCCTTAGTTTGTCCCCGTACCCTTTAAGACCCTTTAAGACAGAGACACCACCACTCACCACTCACCACACTCACTCACTCACTCACTCACTCACTCACTCACTCACTCACTCACTCACTCACTCACTCACTCACTCACTCACTCACTCACTCACTCACTCACTCACAACACACACACACACACACACACACACACACACACACACACACACACACACACAGCACAGACAGATAGACAAGCACACACACAGACAGATAGACAGAACACAGACACACACACAACAGACACGATAACACACACACACACACACACACACACACACACACACACACACACACACACACACACACACACACACACACACACACACACACACACACACACACACAGACAGACAGACAGACAGACAGACAGACAGACAGACACCCACACATTCACACACATCAATCCATGGAGGACAGAACTGACCTTCTGAGCCTGGAGCTGAGCGAGGGTCTGGTCCTGCTCCAGCCGGATCTCTCCCATGGACTGCAGCCGGTCCTGGGCCTGGCCGAGCCAGGCCAGCTCAGCGTCCACCGCCTCTCCCAACTGTAATCACAGCACAGCAGCACGGGTCAACACGCAAAATACAAAACTGAAATTGTGTTTTTGGGGTAAACGCCGCTGCGGCGTTTACCCCAAGTTTATGGTTTGTTAGGGGAGGATGACGCCAAACACGGGGGACAGGAGCCTCACTATTCCACGGCCCGTTCGCTCAGAGGTCAGGGAGTGTGTGCGGGGGGGATATGGATTCAGCGACACCTCTGAATCATTTACCGGTACCGTTTATTCATTTTTGATTTTATCCGGAGCAACTTACAGGGAATACGTTCTATAGATGCGTGTCATTAACGAGCCGGGAGGGGTGTAGGCATCCTGCTCAAAGGTGGCTTCAGATTAGACAGCGGGCACATGGGGGAGGGGGGGTGGGGGTTTCAAACCGCGGAACTCCCCAGATGTGTGTGTGTGAGTGTGTAGGCCTTACCTGCTGGGACTTGAGTATGTCGGCGTTGATCCGGTCCACGTGCAGGGTGACGGCGTCACTGAGGGCCCGGTAGCGGTCGTTGTCGGCGGTGACCAGCTTGTCGAGGCCCTCGCGGGCGTGCCAGGGAACCAGGTCCAGCAGGGACCCGCTGAGCTCGTTCAGTTTGTCCACCAGGGGCTTCTGTTCCTTGGCCTCCGTCAGCAGGGCCTGACGGGGGGGGGGAGAGGGTCCGGTAGGTATCAGTGGGGTCCGTGGTCTAGCCCGACCGTGCAGCACTGTTACACGCATCTTAATCAGCGCTGTTTATTTCACAGCGCTGATTCACTTATTAACTAGGTCATTTAAGTCTATGACATCAATTACAAAACAAAGAAAATTACTGTGCTTTTATGCGTCCAAAAACTTTTATATATGGACAACCTCGACTGTGCAGAAGTTAATTGTGGGAAAAAGTTAACGTCAGGAAAAAAACAGACACAGGGAAAGTTTCCGACAGTTTTATCTACGAGCTTTTGCTTCCAGAAAATCACAAAGAAAATAACATTAGCGTCCTGCAAAAGCTCCGACACACACACACAGACACAGACAAACACAAGCACAGACACACACACACACACACACACACACACACACACACACACACACACAACACACACACACACACACACACACACACACACAAACACCCCCACTTCCACCCACACACACACACACACACACACACACACACACACACACACACACACACACACACACACACAACACACACACACACACACACACACACACACACACACACACACACACACACACACACACACACACACACACACACACACACACACACACACACACACACACAACACACACACAACGCCCGTACCTTCTGTCTGTCCTGGGCCTGGGTGAGCTCCTCTCCCACGGGCTTCAGGCCGGCGAAGGAGCTGACCTCGGCCTCCACCCCCCCCAGCCAGGAGTCCAGCTCCTGGTGGATGCTCTGCAGCTCGGTGGACAGGCCCAGCACCCTCTGGAGGTTGTCACACACGCCCCGGCTCATGGTGTCGATCTCAGCGTACTTGGTCTTGATCCCGTCCAGTTTGCCCTGGATGGCGACCACCTCGTCGCCTGGGAGGGAGGACGACAGAGACGTGAACGGTGGGTGTCTGAGCACATCGTGCCTTTATCCGTCATTATCTTTATGGGTGTGACTCTGGCAGACGCAGGGTGTGTCTCAGGGTGGACTCTTACCGGTGGTCTGCTTCAGCAGCTCCATGCCGTTCGCGATGGCCTGGTCGACGTTCTGGCGCCTCAGCTTAATGTCCTCCTGCAGAGCCTGGAAGCCCAAGACCGAAAAAACCAAAGTCCTTCAAAAACACGTCAACGAGAACGAGCCCCACCTCAGCGGACACACAGACCCACGCTGCGAGACTGTATCGCACAGCATCCCATCGGAAAATAATACTAAATCAAATACAGAAACGACAACAAATCATAAATGAATGAATGAGGGAACCGACCCCCACTCGGGTGGGGTGCGGTGGGGTAGGTTGGGGGGGAGGTTACGGGGGTCCCACTTCAGGACGGGGGGGTTGTGCACTCTATACCCGTTGCTCGGCCAGCTGTCCCTCCAGCGCGTCCGGCCGGTGGTCCTGCACGCCCGCCTCGCTGAGCCGGCCGTGGGCCTCGCTCAGCCAGTTCATGAGCGCCACCTCGTCCTCGCCGAACAGGCGGGCGTTGGCCAGCGCCTGCCGCAGCGTGTCAGCGCGGCGGCGGCAGCGCTCCTGGAGCTCGATGTAGGACGCCTGCGTGGCGTCCAGCCGCACCTGCACCAGGTCCACGTCGTCCCCCGAGCTCACCGCGTCCCGAAGCTTCTGGCCCAGGCTGATCGCCTGACACAGGTCTCGGCTGTGGCTGAGGATCTCGTCCTCTAGGGCCTGGGGGGCCGTGAGGGAAGGGGGGGGAGGGGGGACGGGGGGCCGTGAGGGGAGGGGAGAGGGGAGGGGGACCGTGAGGGAGGGGGAGGGGACGGGGGAGGGGGCGGAGGGGGCGGAGGGGAAGGAACGAAAAACGACACGGAACGAGACGGAAAACGAGACGAAAAACACAAAACAAGCAACGAAAAAAAAGGGAAATGATAACATGAAAACAGGACGTGATGGATTATCTGGTTTCCAAAATTGGAAACCAGAATGGAACATAAGGCTAAAATTAGGGCTGGGTATAGTGGCCACTTTCCGAATCGATTTCGATTCATAAGGTTCTGAATCGATTAATCACGATTCGATTCGATTCAATCTGCTCTTACATAATGAAAATGGCTCAATTGTATAAAAAAATACACGACTTTCTTTGTCTGCATCTTAAACAACAGGTTTTAAGTGCAAACTTGTAAATTGGAGGGTTTAAACTTGAGCTGTTAACAAAAGTGTCTCAAGTCTCAAAAGTGCAATTTTGAAATTAGAAAAGAATTGCAAGTGAAAGTGTACTTGAACTACAACATTCCATCACTGCAAATCGCAATAGGGCATTGTTTATTGAAGTACAAAAATAATAATAATACTAACATGACAAAACAAAACCAAAAAAATGATCGATCTCATGCCCTATGAGTCAATATTGCAAAATTTAAATCGATTAAATCGATTTTTTTACCCAGCCCTGGCTAAAATATAAATAACTTAGGAAACAAATGAATCAAACATAACTTAAAGTGAGCATGGAGGTACAAGGACAGAGCTGGGGAGAACCAATAGGGTACCTTTTGCTGGGAGATCTGCTTCTCCAGTTTGGAGGACTCTGTGCCAATGGGTTCAGAGTTGGCCAGGCGCTTCTCTGTAGCCTGCAGCCAATCAGAGAGCGGCTCCAGGGTTTCGTGGAACTTCTGTGTGACCACCAGGATGCTCTCTAGCTGCTTGTGCCTGCCAACATTAAAACCAAAGTCATAAAAATGATCTACAATACACGCAGATACCTTCCACAAGATAAAGTCAACAGGCCACACATGCTCAACTCAGACCAACAATAACACATTTGCTCAAAGAGGACGCAGAGTACACATTGATTCGGGTTTTCTAGGAATTTAAGGATTAATTTCTGTTTACTTTATAGAAAACCTCGGTGAAACTACTTAGTGGATTACTCGCTGCCTAAAACCTTCAAGTGTCAAATCACAACACCACAATGTTTCCAAAGTGTGACTTTCCCACTTGTTACTAAACCGGATCACCCTCATGAAACACAATATCGACTGTTACACCGAGGGGGTTTGAAGACGACACAAACCTGTTCTCAGCCTTCTTGAGCAGCGTGTCCCACCTCTGCCCCAGGCCCTCCATCTCCCTGGCCACCTTGTCCCGGTCCACGGCCTCCGCCAGCTCTGCCACCTTCGCCCCCTCCTTCTTGATCAGCTCCACCGTGGGCTTGCGGTCGTCCAGCAGTCTCTGGAGGAGCTGTCGGGGGCCAAACAATGAAGGGAGTTATGGGAGGCAGCTTTATTACGCCGCGCGACAAGAAATATCGCTCCGTGGTCGAGGGAAAGAAAGAAGGGATTAAAAAGGTGTCAATTGATTAGACGTTTGTGAGGCGTGGATGAAGTTCAGCCAGTTTGTTCCCTTGCAGACGGTTCACGATCGGGGGGGCGGTAATAAAGTGAGGGGTGGATGTCTGTCACTCTGTGTTGATCTTAAAGAGTGTCGCTGGCGCCAGTGTGCGCGTGTGTGCGTGTTTGTTGTTCAAGTGTGCACTTAAGTGTGTTGCTAGTGCGTACGATCACTGGCTGACCTTCTGTTCCTGGATCTGCGCCTTGACCACTTTGAACTCGGCGGACGGGGCCTTCTGATTGGCCACCAGCTCCTCCGTGTCGGTCAGCCAGCTTAGCAGCGACTCCAGGGCGTCCTGGAATCTCCCACAATGCAGCAGGGCCTCGTGGAGCTGGGCCGACCGCTCTGGCGACCTACACGGAAGCCATTATAAACATGCACGTCAGCTGTTGTTTCAGGCCAAGTACAAACAGTCCCAATTATGAAACGAACTGATGAAAATAAACCAATCAATGAAATCCGGGACATTCTGTACATTGACTTCCATGCGATACCCTGCACACTATCATGGATGTGTGAGGATACAGCTGGTTACAAAGAGGGAGACGTCGGTGACGACATCCTCTGAACAATAAACAACGTGTTGATAATAGTAAACTCGTTAAAGCACAACTCAAAGGAAGTTGTTTATCCGAGGTCGGACTGGAGTCGGGGAATTGTTGACGTCTAACAGCCAACCTTCTTGTTGAGCGTGTTCCACTTGGCGTTGATGCCGTCCAGCTCGTCCTCCAGACCCTGAGTGCAGGAGGCCTTGGCCGCGCTCTGGATCAGAGCCTGTCCCAGGGAGTTGATGTCCTGGAGCTCCGTCTGCAGGGGCTCAATCTCCTCCTTCTCGAACACCTGGTTTCAGGGATGGGAGATGTTCTGCGTTACCGTCTGAGTTCTCCCGCGCATGTTTTTCTTTCTTACAACACAAACGACGCATCGTGTCAGAATAGGACCAAGATGGATCCGCTCGTTGTGTACATGAAATCAAAACTATTCAATTGTGTGTAAAACAATTGTGACTGCCTATTGTGGATATGAATGGTATGAGGTTGATAAGACTTTGAAGAACCCCTTTTGGCAACTTCCCCAAAAACAGGGTTTTCCTGTTTAAGAGATAGAGCCTCAGATCGATGACAGCATCCACCGTGGATTAGAGTTAACAACACACCGCTCCCTGTAACCACTCCCCAGACGACGCAACGCTATCCCTTAAATCTGCGCTGCGCACGATCACCCAGACAGACGTTCCAAGACGCACCAGCGGGCTAAACCTAATTCGGCCACCGCGTAATCTGATAGGCAAGGAACAAGCCGGGGCAGCGCAGCCTGGAGAGACTAATCTGAACTGGCACGGTCATCTAATAAAACACGTGTTCGGCCAGATCGCTGACAAACACCCAGAAACAAACCACAGACAGGGGGGGGAGCTATTTTTGGGCACCTGTGCGGGGAAACAACCAATGAAGTCCATTTCTGGACATGACGCGATGGCGGCTAACAGAGTCTGGATGTCCAGGCCGCTGGATTGTTCGAATGCCTGCACGGTGCCATTGGGCAGGCAGGCCTCCACGGACTGCAGGAACTCCTCCAAATCCTCCATGGTGTATTTGGAGGCCCCGAGCTGCACCACGCAGTGGTCTGCCGGCAGGTGGTCTTCGGCCGGGGCCGTGGGGTTTCCGCGAGGTCTCGGGCTGCGTCACCAGCACGCTGACCAGCTCGCAGTCCCCGGGGGACGCCACTTCCTCCGACAGCTCAACAGTGGACAGCTCAACGGTGGACAGCTCAACGGTGGACAGCTCGGCGGTGGACAGCTCGACGGTGGACAGCTCGTCGTAGTCTGTGGGGACCTTGGAGCGCCACAGTGCGGCAGGGCCCCCGTTCAGAGTCCTGGAGCCCGACCCGGAGTAGGACCGCCCCGCGGCGTAACGGTACAGCACGCCGTTGGGGACGGGCTCCCTCTCGCCCCGCTCGCCGCCCGGACGCGCCTGGTGAACGAGGCTCCCGCTGTCGTACGGCGACCGGGACGGCGTGTCCCGGGCCGGGGAGAAGGGGAACTCCCCCTGCCCCGAGCTGAGCGAGCGCCCCGCCTCCAGCTCGCCGGACGCGTGCACGGCCTCCGAGGACGACAGGCTCCGGGTGCCCGCGCCGGGCCGCGTGCGGAAGCGGCGGCCGCTGCGGAGGCGCTCCCGCTCCGCCGTGGGGCTGTACAGCCCCGAGTCGTCCTCCGAGGTGAGCGAGCCCGTCGCGCTGAGCCCCCGGCCGCCGTCGGCCGCGCCCAGGCCGCGCCGCTCCGCGCTGCCCTCCGTGCACAGGCTCCCGCTGCGGCTGACGTACTCGCCGCCCGCCAGGGCGGGCGCGAAGGACCTCCAGGAGCGCCGGCGGTGCGGCGGCGGCGGCGGCTGGTGGATCTGCTGATGCTGCTGGCGGCGGCCGCCGCGGTCCTTCGTCTTCTCGGGGACGCCCGCCTGGAGCTCCGCCCTCGCCAGCAGCAGCGCGTCGGCGCCGCGGACCACGTCGCCGTTGAGCTTCAGCCCCTCGGACGCCGAGCGCCCGTCGCCGTCCGTCAGGGCGGGCTTGCGGCCGCGCAGCTCGAAGGCGCTCGAGGACGACAGCACGCCGTTGCCGCACAGGCCGCCCACGTCCAGGTCGAGGGTGCGGTGCCCGTAGGGCAGGGTCCCGGCCAGGCGGCGGGACCCCAGGCTGCCCTTGGAGCCCGAGTCGATGTGCTCGTTGAGCCGCTGCGAGTCGTGGATGGAGCGCTGGGGCACGTAGCAGTCGTCCACGTTGAAGTCCTCCTCCTCCTCCCCCTTCCCCACGCAGGAGGGGTTCTGCTGGAGGCAGTCGGGCCGGCTCAGGGGCTTCCCCATCTCCCGACGACGGAGCCGCTACCGGCGGAGGGGCGCGGGGGGGCGCCGCGGGTGGAGCGGCGCGGGGGTCTCTCTCGCGGTGGGCCCGGTTCTGGCTTTGGCGCAGCACTTTTTTGCGAGGATAAAGTGCGAGGCGATGTGCATAGTAAGGAAGGAGTCCAGTTGAAAATCATTTAAAAGAAACGATAAAAAAGGGAAAGATATATCTTTTGGTTTTGATTCATATACGTGAAAAGCGTTGAATCATATTCGGATACAAAAAATATAAAACTATCCCTGGATTCGTTGTGCGCTAAATCACATCACAATGCCTTCTAGATAACAAGAAGAAATAAACAATAGTATCAAAAAATAGAAAGTGTACTCCCAAAGCCCACGAACAAAAATGCAACAAAGTGCAGAAATCAGGATCCGGAATGGGAATCGCGTCATTCATTCATGAAGCCATTCTCCCTTCAAAACATATTCCTCAGGGCTCTCCTCTCCAGTTTTGCCCAAACTTCCCTGTTGTCCCTTCGGTCGTACAGCGTTCCTCCCTGGGTCCTGCTGCATAAAAGACGCCCATGTAATCCCCGCGGGCCAGAGAACAACCTCCGGGGGAGAGCGCGTCCAGAGAGCTCCTCTCAAACAATCCCTCCACGGGCCGCGACTCCAGAGGAACGCCGGTAGTGCTGGATAAACAAAAAGCCAGCCCTCTCTCTCTCCCCGTTCCTCTCACACTGACAGCCCTCCCCCCCTCCCTCCCTGGCAGAGACACTAGGCCTCGCCCCCGCTCATTATTCAGACAACATCTGCCACAACTCCATTCGTGCTGGGGGCGGCTCTAGCACATGTTGATTGGCTGAAGCGTGACCTTTTTTTTTTCTCACTAATTCCCCTTATGTCTCCTCCGGCCTATATGACTTCACTAGCAGTGATCCCCCCCCCCACCCCCTTCCCAAACCCTGACACAGTCTCACTAACGCTCTCACTGAGTTGGGGGTTGGGTTGGGTTGGGGGGGGGGGGGGTGAGCTTAAAAAAAAAAATCAACAAAGACCAGCATGCAGCCGATGTCACTCTCGGATGACATCACACACTAGACAGAAATAGATACACCCCCCCCCACCCGTTTTAATTCCTGCTGTGTGTGCTGGTGGTGGCCGGGGGGACCCCGTAGCTCCTCTTAATTACAGAGGAATGCTGCTCCCAGGTAATGTAACACTCGGCAGCTCTGCCAAGCCAGCGGAAGAGCGCTTTGTTTTGTTTTTTTGGGGGGGGGGGGGGGTGAGAAAAAGTGAGAAGACGCGGACAGGAAGTGCTAATGAAACGAATCCCGGATCGCCCCGCGCGCCTTCGGTAGCCGGGTGACGAGGTGGAGGGAGAAGAACGCGCTAGAACAACACCCTCCCCTTGTCTTGCTCCTGGCCCTCAGCAGACAGAGGGAGACAGACTACTGGAGCCAGTCGGCCGTTCAATAGATCCAGAGTTAGGAGGTAAATGAGCAAAATACCAGTACTTCCCATTCTATTTTTATTTTACTATTTTAGTTATTTTTATTGGCTTCTTGGCAGCAAAGTATATATCAAGTTTATTGTTTCACAGCCAAATTGCCAGAAATTAGTCTTCCACATTCCTTCTACGCTCCATCAAGACTTTGACTCCAAAACGGGTCGTCCATAAAGAGAAATCCCCACCGAATCACGACGCAACACAACACAAAGGAGTCACGTCGCGTCGAGGCCACAGCAGTCCGTCTCTATACCACACGCAAAGCCACAACTCTGTCATCACCGCCCCCCTGATCTGTCACACCGTGTACAGTAGGGGGTGTCAATGACATCACCCCCCCCCCCATCACCATGGCCACAGACTCTGTGAATAACAGTATTCACTTCGAAAAGAAAAAAGAACGGTGGTAGAGTTGGCTCATCACACGACTAACACCCTTAAGGCAAAAGCAACCTAACGTGTACGTGCTTGCATTTCCCAGGAGGCTGTGCGGTCTGGAGTCAGGTTCCCCCTCCAGGAGCGAGGGAGCGAGTGTCACTGTTATGTGGCGGTGACTCAGCAGCAACGCTATGCGCTGGCTCACAATGGTCACTGACTCCTCCCCCCCCCCACCACCGCACCTCCCAGCCCCCACACCTGGTTCAGCGCTGGGAAGAGTCACAGTGTGAATCAGGTTCACAAAAGACACTGAGGTCATGTCTGTGTGGCCAGGGAGGACGAGAGAGAGAGAGAGAGAGAGAGAGAGAGAGAGAGAGAGAGAGAGAGAGAGAGAGAGAGAGAGAGAGAGAGAGAGAGAGAGAGAGGAAGGGAGGGAAAGGGAGAGAGAGTGAGAGAGAGAGAAAGAGAGGGTGAGAGAGAGAGGGGGGAGAGAGAGAGAGAGAAGAGAGAGAGAGAGAGAGAGAGAGAGAGAAGAGAGAGACAGAGAGAGAGAAGAGAGAGAGAGGTTGAGAGAGAGAATGAGGGAGAGGAAGAGAGAGAGAGAGAGAGAGAGAGAGAGAGAGAGAGAGAGAGAGAGAGAGAGAGAGAGAGAGAGAGAGAGAGAGAGAGAGAGAGAGAGAGAGAGAGAGAGAGAGAGAGAGAGAGGACACCAGAGGAACAACTCATTTTACTACCACACACGCACACACTCACTTTTACTAGTTTTCCCTTTTAGCCTGTTCACCAAAGATGTATATGCGGTATGTACCGAAACGTTGTGCATGTGCCAAAAACGGACTGAAAAAAAAACAAACTGAGTCGTCTCTTCCAAAGCCTGACCTAAAAAGGTAAAAGCACATAAAATAAGGTTGGGCCCATTCCTGTCTTCTGTTCTGTTTATTCCCCTCAGAGCTGCCAGTGGTGCCCAGAGAGAGAGGGAGAGAATAGGGAGATTTACAGCACTTAGATCGTGATCCACTGAAAACACACTACACATAGTAACCCTATCTTCAACCCCCCATCCCAGACCTTTTGGGTATGAAAACAGAGAGCAGCCTAATATAGGAATAAGGTGAGCTTTGTTACTGTCCGGACTGTCTTCTGACAGCGCTTGCCATGAGCGCCGAGCGAGGAATAAGTACAATGGGGATTTTCTGCCGGCAGCTGAGGCTGTTGTGGTCCTGACGGGGGCCGCTGATAGGTCAGGACGGTGAAACAAAAACACTGCCGTTGCTCGGCAACACTTTCAATCAATCGGTTGTTTGACGGCGACGCCCTCAACGTTTGTTTCTCATTTACGTAGCGTCTGAGTGGGGAAGATAAATCAGCTGTTTGATAGACCCCTGTGGAGAACAAGTGAACAAATAAGTCCAACCCAGTTCTTCAGGGCACATTTTTTTTTCTAATTGTATTTTTTCTTTTTTAAATAGATTGTCTGGGTAGCTATGCTTGCATTCCTTCTATGCTATAACAAGACTTTAACTGAAATGTGACTTTGATAAGGGGAAATAACCACAGATTCAACAGCACATTGCGTTTCTTGCCAACGATTTCAATGGATCGTTGTTTGAGGGCAACACCCTCAGCATTTCTGTTTGTATACATGCACACAACAGACATTGGATCTGGATAGCATACACTCAAGAACAAACCAAGCCCCACAATGATGGTATAATCCATTAAGCCCAATAAGACACCCCATTGGGCCTGTCACAATGACAAAATGTGACCTACATATTGCTGATACCATTTGCATTTTTTTTTTGCAGTTCACGTCACAAATAGACATTATAGTCAATTCGATTCCAAACAGAGGTTAATCCTCTTTACTATACTCTATAGGAATTTAAAGGCTTTTAAGCGTTTTTTCAGATACTCAACATTTGACTCTTTAAATCTGTCTTAAAATGGTCTCCTGGGTATGGAACAGCCTGTTACTTATTTAACTATTAAACAGAACAGCAGAAATGAAAGACAAGTCAATCATCTATTTTTAAAACGTCTGATGATACGTTAAAGATATGTTTAAGATATGTTAGGTTGGATTTTGTGTCCATATCGCTGTAACAGCAGCACGGGTGACCTCATCCATAACATCACTTTCCGCTCCTTCATTTCATGAATGACTCATGGATCATTTGATTAGCAAAACCACACATTCATTACTGGCATGAGGCACTGAGCGGAGGCCTCCTATCATCCGATCAGGCCAGGACCCATTAGCGCCAGGACTGGACGGTCTCTGATCGGATCTCTCTCCCGTTGAGACCCCAAGAGTCGAGACCGCATCGTCAGGTGGTCAGGCCTCCCATTCTGGATTTTGGATTGCATAACCTTCTGGACACAGCTTGGGGCAGGCAGACTACTGCCCACGTCATCAGGACCACGCCCCGTGCCTACACAGAGCCCGCAAGGATTCTCCTGAGAAGGTATACGCCGCTAGACACACAAGGGACTCGTACCGGGGATTGTGTGTTTTGTTAACAGTGTCACACTGCTGAAGTAGTGACTTTACTGTATGTTGAATATCCATTATCTTTCAGAGCCAGTTCAGCAGATTTACATGGAAGGACTCAGATCGGGCCACAGAGTTTGCATTCCAGTGCGAAGTGTCAGACCTGTGTTTCCATCGGGTGCATCCCATCACAAGAGTCGCATTGAAACGACAAGTTCAACCAAGGGCCACGGTTCAACTATAGCCCAGCGATCTCCACAACCTTTGAGCAGATTCTACAACAAATCAAAGCCCCAACACGTTGTGTGGTCTAACTGATAAACCCGGGTCTTATGCTTAATAAGACCCGGGTTTCAATCTAAAGGCCTGGACAACGTCGGATTAAGGAGGGTGCAGCAGGAGGACGCGATCACATTCAATCTGCTTCACTGCGGAGAGTCGGGGGGCCATATCCAGGCCAACCTTCATCTGGGGTACCCAGCGACGTCCTGCTGTGAACCACCTGGCTCTGCTGCCCCCTCCCCCAACCCCCAGTCCTCCACCAGCGAGGCTGCTGTCCGTCACGGGCACTCATCTCAGCACTTTGGGTGAAAGCACCAGACGCTCCGAACCGGATTGTACCAGAGGATCACGACAAATCAGGCAGCCGGGACCCCCGGTTAAATGGGGGTTACACTACAGCAACCCCTCGTGTGAGAGACGTAGCACTGGTAGTGTTGAGGTGGTGGGAGGTTCAGAACATTGTGTGAAAATATAAAATGAGTGTGGGATTAAACCCAATTAATCTATAAAGTATATATGGCTTTGGCACATATCCTTTAAATTAGTATCTTAAATTATTGTTAGTATTCAATTTAAAATGGTCACAATAAGCGTACAGATACAGCTCCTGCACACGTGACAAAGAAAAAGCCAGAATGAAATGAATGAGAAAGAACTAAAAATGATCCATGTTATGTAAATGTAGAATACACATTTATAAACTGATAAAGGCCCAGTGGAAATGTTGCAGAAGTTACACAACGGTGGTGAGATTCCCTTCATACCTTTTGGATCTATAACAATATACATAAAAGCTGGCAAGCTGCAAATCCCTTGGCAGTGTTACATCACCCTGTTCCATGAGGCGGCAAACAAAACCAAAGCCCCGGAGCGCAGAGCCACGAAACGCGAGACACGCGACCGACACCAAACGAGGCTGTGAACTCGCCCTTTATGAGCCCATTAGCTCACACATTATCCCATGTAACACTCCATCGAAAAGGCATTGCATCTGTGCGTTACTTCGTGTTGACGTCGTCGTCCGACCGTACCTTAAAGGCCTCCAGCTGCTGGTTGATGACCTCCGTCTCCACGGCGACCACCCCCTGGGCTTCCTCCGTCGCCATGGCCCGGCTCAGCTTCTCCCTGCTGTGCTGCAGCTTGGAGTGGAGCTCCTCCAGGTGTCGGCGCGCCCCCAAGACCTGCTCTTCCCGGACCTTCGCCCGGTCCAGCAGTTTGCCGCACTGCTTGCTGAGAGCGTCCACGTCTCTCTTCAGGCCAAACAGCTCCGGCGACGACTCCGTCTCCAGCATCTTCTTGCAGCTCTCCCCGGCGTTGACCGTGTTGGCCATCACCTCCCGCAGCTTGGTGGAGAAGCCCTGGATGCCGTCGTGCTGGTCCTTCAGAGCGGCGAGGTCCAGGGCGACCGGCGCCATGCCGTCCAGCTCGTCGTCCAGGTCGGTGAACTCGCGGTACATCTCTCCGGATGTTGTTCTGGAACTGACCGATGCCCTGCAGCTTGCCCTCCAGCGTGGAGCAGGTCTCATCCACCTTGTTGTTCAGGGAGCCGTAGTCCTTCTCCAGGCAGTCGGCCTGCAGCAGGAGGTCCGTCACGCCGTCGGCGTCGGGGACGTCCACCACCAGGTCCTTGGCCAGGTTCTTCAGTTGCTCCACCTGGCTCTGCACCGCCTCCAGGCTCCTCTGCTGGGCCTTCAGGTTGGTCAGGGTCTTGGTGCTGTGGGCCTGCGCCCCCAGAGACTCGTAGGCCTCCACCTGCTTCTGGGCCCTCTCTATCTGGCTCTTGGCCTCCTTCCGGGTGTCATTGAACTCCTTCAGCGTCTGCGAGATCTTCTCCAGCGACTCCCTCTTGCTCTGTAGCCCCTCCGCCAGCTTGTCCACCCTCTCGCCGAGGGCGGCCCTCTCCTCCTTGACGCCGTCGGTGTCGGCGTTGGCCGCCTCCAGCAGGCTGTCCGCCGCCGAGTTGAGCTGCTCCACCGCCCCCCGGTGCTTGTCCACGTCCTTCTGCAGGGCTTTGAGCTGCGAGAGGGAGCTCTCCAGGGCCACGGGGTCCACGGCCGTCTGCACGCGGTCCCGGCTGGCCTCGCACTCCTCCGCCCAGGCGCTCAGCTTCTCCGCCTGGTTGCGGTACCTCACGGCTTTCTGCAGCGCGGTCCCCAGGGCCTCGCCGCGGTCGGCCGAGCCCTTCTTCACCTCCTCCCAGTTGGAGCAAGAGGGTGGCGAGCTGGCCCTGCAGCGCCAGCTTCTCCGCGCCGTCCGTGTTCTGCAGCAGCGCCTCGCCCTCGCCGGTGATGGTGGCGTAGGGCTGCTCGTGGTCGCTCAGGGCCTGCTGCAGGGCGCCGTGCTCCGTCAGGCTGCGCTGAAGGGTCTCCACCTGGGTTGAGACGGGCCGAGGGGAGGCCTCCTCGCGGAGCCTCTCGTCCAGCCAGGTCTGGAACTCCTCCGAGGTGCGGTGGAACTGCTGGGAGCTGTCGAAGGTGGAGGACAGCTGCTGGGCGCGTTTGGCTGTCGGGAGGCGAAGGTGGAGATTGACATCGTTGAGACACTGTTTTCATTTTGGGTTATCTGCTTTAAATCAGTTTTATTACGACATGAGACTCTAAGTGAAGTCTAAATCTTCACTGAAACTAAAGCGAGACATCTAGAGATAACACATGAGTCTTCAGGGATCATGGATATTAATTTGGCGGAAACATAATGCAACGCGAATATTTCAGCGATGAGTAAATCGCAAGAAACGCATTTGTGCAATCGGTCAAGATTAAAAAATGTAATCATTAACTATAAACGGCATGACAGGATGTGCTCTCCAAAAATGAACACATCCTCCAGTCCGGACAATTCTAAACAGAGTAAAACAACCACGGGAGCCAAACCTGCTTTCTCCTCCAGTTGTTTGAAGGGCTTGCTGACGCTCTCCAGCTGCCTGGCCAGGTCGGCCTTCAGGTAGTCCTCCGTCACCATGGCGGTGAGCTCCGCAGCCACCGCCTCCGCCTCCTTCAGCCTGCGCCTCTCCTCCCGGAGCTGGGCCGAGATGGAGTGCACCTGCTCCAGCTGCTTCTTCACGGCGTCGGGCTGGGTGCTGTGCTGCTGGCCCGGCTCCCCGCTGAGCTGGGCCTCCAGCCGGCCGCTGGCCGCGCTCAGGCCCTTCAGGAGCTCCTGGAGCTGACCCGTCTTCAGCGCCGCCTGGTCGATGAGGCCCGCCCGGCTGCCCAGCTGCCCCGTCACGTCCTCCCACTTCTGGGTGACGCCCGCCAGCTGCTCCCTGACCGCCTGGACCTCTGAGGACGAGGAGGTGGAGGAGGTGGAGGTGGAGGGGTCCAGAATGGCGGTGGCTGCCTTGTGGAGCTCCTCATACTGGGGCTTGCGACTCTCAAACTCGTTCTGGAGGATCTGAGGGGAAGGAATGAGTTGAAATGATTATCATAAGATTATTTGATCTTTGAATTTTTTTTTTGCATTTTAATTATTTATTCATGAAGACTTAAGACAGGAAGGAGCAGCAAAGGACCACATGCAGGATTTGAACCCGGGTCGCTATGGTAACAACTGAGCATTAATGGTACGTGCTCCACCCCCTATACCACTGGGGTACCCCCCCATGAAAAAACATTTTAAGGGAAAACTAGCGATGGGCCGTCATGAATATTCTCGGCTACCGATATCACAGATTCTTTAAACCACAGCGCCGAGGGTACGGCTAAGCCCCCGGAGCCTTGAACACTGGGGTACCTGGACTTGCTGCTTCTGCATCTTGAGCATGTTGGGGTCCACGGAGAGCGGCCCCAGCACGGTCATCATCAGCTCCTTCTCCGAGAGCCACTGCCGCAGCTGGGGCTCTGCCGTCTGGAAGGCCTCCAGGTTCCGGCTGGAGCGCTCCAGGTGCTGCTTCCTCTCCTCCGCGCAGGAAGTGACCTCATCCCAGGCCGCGTCTGAGCGTTGAGCACAGTCAGTGAGGAGTCAACCTCACCGCCTTCTTCTCCTTCCAGGAAAGCTGCCCTCTTTAATAATCGTAAAAGCCCCTGCTGAGCGGGGCTTTGAAACTCGGGCCGCGGCATTTTTATTGGGCAGGAGAGGCGGTGACGCACATTAAAGCGCTTTTACAACATTGATGTGGTCAAATTTGATGTGCAGGCAGAAGGTATTTCACAACTAATTTAAACCACTTGGTGCAATAAAAAACTGGAATGAATGATTATTTGGCCAGAACCGTCAAACGGGACGAATAAAGCACACCACAGTACTAAAACACACTTTATGAACCTGCTAATTCAGATTAGTCTAAATCTGTGTGCCTGTCTGTCACTTGCCCTCCCGTGAAAGCTAAACGTGGCGCACACACACTACGTCAAACCACAACCAGC
Organism: Melanogrammus aeglefinus; assembly: GCA_900291075.1. Taxonomy (NCBI): domain Eukaryota; kingdom Metazoa; phylum Chordata; class Actinopteri; order Gadiformes; family Gadidae; genus Melanogrammus; species Melanogrammus aeglefinus. The sequence goes on from OLKM01000057.1 coordinate 409,397, forward strand.
GGTCACGGTGGCGCGTGTTTCAACAGATACGGGGTGAGGTTGAATGAGAGGTGATGGGAGCCGTTTTCGAGGATAAAGCCCTTGGTTCAACGCACCTATCTCCGCCAGCATCTGCTTCCAGGCCGCCGCCTCGGGGGAATCCGGGTGGGTCTCGAGCAAGTGGAGGAGCTTCTGTCTCAGCTGCTGGAGCTTCTCCTGCTTTTGCTTCATGTCGGCTTCAAACTCCTGTCATGACAAAGAGGACGATCGACGAGGAAAGTCCACACCAGTCCATGGACAAACTATAAAGGGTGCAGTGTTATATGCTGAGGAGTTCAGTTTTAATATTTGATGTCCAGAGAACCGGCTGTGGTATGTTGCCCAAAGAGGCTTACAGGTCGGGCTTTTAGGGAAGGCTCCCTACCCACTACGTCCCACCGGTTCCACCCTACCTTCTGCTGCTCCAGCTGCGCTTTCACCGAACCCTTCTCCCGGTGTCAGCGTTCCCGGAGGCCGCCTTGTGCTTCATGTCCCCCAGCCAGGCCAACATGAGGTCCGCCTCCTTCTGGGTCTCCTTCACCCCCTCCAGCAGCTCGCTGAGCTGGGCCGCTGAGCTCTTCAGCCTGCCCCCGAGGCTGGTGTAGCCCTCGCTGACGTAGGACAGGTTCTGCTGGATCACCATGAGGTCTGTGGGGGGCCGGTGTGGACGGGGAGACGGGTGTGAGCGACCCGGGCGGAAGCGTTTTGACCAGCGTCACGCCGTAGGGCGATGCGGTTAATGTTATCGTAATCTTAAATCTGCACGATGGCACCGAGACAAAGGCACACAGCGCAGGTTTAAGAGGGATTGGCTCAAGCACCAAACCTCAAACCATTACACCGCAGGAAAGTTATAAAGTTCTATATATATAAATATATATATTCGTAGTATTGAAAGAGAAACGGCCAAAAGGAGGACTACCTTTATTGGTAAGGTAGGCATGACTCCCGGCCGGACCACCACCGTTAGTAACAGCTAATGCAAGAAAACACACAACACAACACAACAAGGCTCATGTGAGACACTGCTCACACAGAAGACCCCCCCACCCTGACCCCGGGGTTAGCCACGATGCCTGCAGAACACAACGCATGCTCTACCGTAGAGCCCCCAGGGCCTTACCTGACTTATTGGCCCCGTTTTTCTTGGCCGGGGATGTGAGGGCGCTGATGTGTGTGCAAAGGGCGGCCCCCCGGCTGTTTAGTTCCTGCACTTCGGGGCCCTTGGCCGTCCATTCCTCCAGTAAGCCCTGAGCAGAGAGAGCAGCGGGTCAGGCCGTGTGTATTGATAACAGTAACGGCGTTCTGATCATAGAGGGATGACCACGTGTCTGATTGAGGGTGGGATAACGATTTATATACATACGAATGATATAAAAACATAAGTTAACCGGTATAAAATGAAAAAGGAGTAGTTCATGGCATTTAATGACTTCCCCTGTTGTTAATGTGCATATATCTAACACGACTTGAACCTTGAAAACAAATAAAAATAAAAATGATAACAACAATAAATTCTACCAGAGCAATGCTATTATATTTAGTGTCACCGTTGCAGTGGTTTGTTTAGAATAACATCAGATCATTTGATATAAAATGACATCTCTATCGTGCCCCAGGAGTGTTGCAGGAGTCTTTCATCAGCAGAAGCTACTTTCCACTCGTACGCTGTTGCGCTGGAGCTAGCGGCGCTGTCTGTGCCTGTTACTACACAGGCTGGGTTCCCTGCGCTATCACTGCACTGTGTCCTCTCCTGGAAGTAGGCTGTCAGGCTGAAGGTCACGCTGATATAGCGCCTCCACTACCAGACGCGTCCTGGGCTAAATGGCTCTCCATTCATCTCCTGAGCTTGGCCCAGCGGAGAGAGATATTAATTGGAGGCTGTTAGGGGAGGGCTTGCGGCTTGATCCGTTATAATAACAGTCACATGCACACAAGCACACACCCACACACACAGAAACACAGAGAAACACAAACGCACAACCGCACACACAAACAAACGCAGGCGTATGCACACACACACACACACACACACACACAAACACACACACACACACACACACACACACACACACATACACACAAAGCACACACACACACACACACACACACACACACACACACACACACACACACACACACACACACACACACACACACACACACACACACACACACACACACAAATGTACAAAAGCACACACACACACACCACACACACACACACACACACACACACACACACACACACACACACACACACACACACACACACACACACACACACACCCGTTCCTAGCAACACAGTTGCCAGCCCCCAGATAGCGAGTGTCCAAACAGTGACATCAGCGTCGGGCCCCCCCTGTCTCCGCTGGAACACGGCAGCAGATTAAGGCGCCGGTAGTCTAAACACGTGCGGAGGACAACGCCGCGTCTCTACAACAAACCCTGCGGGCCGACTCACGTTGAGGCTGAGCAGGTCCTTCTCCAGGCTCTGCGTCCCGCCGCCGCTGCCGGGCTGAGGGGCCGGAACCTTCCGGTCCGTCTCCTCCAGCCAGGAGGTGAGAGCCCCAGCCGCAGTCCGGAACACTGCCAGCTGATCTTGGCAGGAGGACACCTCCTCTTCCCTGGGGGGTGTCCGGGGGGGGGAGAGGAGATCGTGATACAGATACCGATACAGGTAGACAACGGTTTGATTGTGTTGACAGCGTGTGGGAATGCTTGAAGCTGCTCTGAAGGAGCAACTCGATTCGACAAGATTCGGTACAGTGCACCTCAGTATTGTTTTAAACATCCAACTTTTAGATGTGTTTGCATGTCTACTATGCCATTTTGTGACTTCTTACAAGAGTAAAAGCGTGATTCAGAAAGGAAACTGGGAAACCGTTGTGTCAGTTAGGCCAGTCGCCCCCGTCCAGTTTGGGAACGGTCTACTCTGCTCCAAATTCTTGCATGCAGTCCATGCATCACTCAAACTTTAAACGTTAACCTGGATGAAGCCCACGAGACCACTCACTTCTCCTTCACGATGTCCTTCAGGGCGCTGTAGTCGCTGGTGAGGCTGTCCAGCCGGCCCTGGATCTGGGCCTTGCTCGCCTCGGGGTTGACGGGGCAGAGCTCCTTGGACAGGCTCTTCAGCACGTCCAGGTCCTTGCTGTGTTCCGCCATCTCAGCCGTGGTGTCCTGCGGGGACGCCACATCGACAAAACCAGCGATTCATCGCGTTGATCATGGGGGAAATCGATTCACGATCGGCGATGGTTTTATTTAGTAAAAGCACAAGTTTCAGAAGGCTACAACAAAGAGTGCAATGTGCAATGTTCATGTTTGATGTGCGATGTTCCAGCAGCATGTGAGACATTTTTATAGTAACGTGTTTTCTTGTTTATTAAATTAAGTTTGATTACGTATAATGTTCTAGATGTCTTCCTGTGTTTTTGCAAATATATTTTCATACTCTATATAGTATTTTCTCTCTTCTATTCTTATACACTTATTTTTTATCTTGGGCAACATCTGTAACAGACACATACCTCTTTGTATTAATGAAGTACCAGAAGTATTAGGAGTACCTGCTGCTGATACTGATACTAGAGCTAACAGAATCAGAAAAGGCAGCAGTACCTGACTCTCATTCTAGAAATATCAGAATCCTAGGAGAATCTGATACTAGAGCTAACAGAATCCCACAGGAGGAGTACCTGATACTGATACACAACTAGGATAAGCAGAATAGTCATATGGCTATCTCTCAGGACCAGAACCCAGGCAGTACCTTCATGAGCTGCGCCAGCTCCTTGAAGCTCTTCCCCGGACCGTCCGTCTCCCGCAGCTCCTGCGACCGCTTCTGCACAAACTGCTGGACTTCCTCGGCCGTCTTCTCGAAGCGCTCCACCTTGTCCTTGACCTCCTCCAGGCCCGACACCTTGAGCTTGTGGGAGTCGCAGGTGTCGGCGAGGCGGCGGGAGAGGGACTCCATCTTGGACTGCAGCGGAGCCGCAGCGCTAGCGTCGGCCGTCTCGGCGAACTTCTCCACCTTGGCCTTGATGGCGGAGATGCTGCTCTGGCGGCTGGCGATGTCCAGGCCCAGCGCCTTGAGAAGAGACCAATACTGTAAGGACGCGCTTCTGAAAGGCATTTCATGGCAGGCCTTGTCGAAAGTGGTTTGCGTTAAGCTACATGCAGTCGCTGTATATAAGGTTTAGAAAGAATGGCTGATTTTGTTTCCGGTCACAAAGCAGCACCAGTCAGGTTGCAGGGCTTGTACCGGGCAGAATTCCTTGGTGTTGAGCCTCTTAGGGCTAAACCCTAACACAGTCAGACCTTGAAGGAATGATCAGTTACGAGGAAATAGAGGAATGCAGGATAACCAGTGAAAATCCATGCCATTTACTTGTTTCTGAAACTTTTACAGTTGAGGATTTAACAAATCCTAGCAAGAGAAACATTTGTATTGGCCTGGAACCCCTCGGTTTCGTTTTCCCTTTTTCCAAGAGACGGTATCAACCGGCGGACAACAATGGCACTGGCCGCAATCGGAAACCGACCTACAACCCATCAGAGCAAGGAAACAAGTGACACATCGGCGGCAGCCATCTTGATGTTGATGAAAACACATCATTTACATTACTCTTAGGGCATTTAGCAGACGCTTTTATCCAAAGCGACTTACAATAAGTACATTTGTCATAAGAAGTGCAACAATATATCGCTGTCGGTACAGAAAGGATGTTCATAGAATCAAGTGCAAGTACAACTATCGCTAGGCTAACCAATTCCCCGTGTAACAGCAATGATAGCAGCTACTGCAGATGCTACACAGTTAAGTACTATAATACAATACAACACAACACAACACAATACAATACAGTGTATAATGGTGGCCAGAGGGGGGAGGGGGGAGGGGGGCTGTGCAGAGTCGAGGTGGACTCTGAACAGGTGAGTCTTGAGTCTTTTTCGGAAGATAGTGAGCGACTCTGTGGTCCTGAGAACGGCAGGGAGCTCGTTCCACCACTGAGGTCATCACCGTTGAGGTGACTTCCATGACCTCAACACTTAGGCAAGGCGCGGCAAGGCAACTTTATTTATACTGCACTTTTCATACACGAGGCAGACTCAAGGTGTGTCACGTATTAACATCGTCATACAATAAAATAAAATAATAGGTAATTAAAAGAAAACATAGGCAAAGTTTAAAAAAAATAATAGTGAATAAAGGCAAAGTTAAAAAGGCATGTAAGGTAACCTTTAACCTTTGACCAGCCCTGGGTACCCCGGTATACGTACTGTCTCTTTGCTGAGGAGGGACCCCAGGGCCGGGGAGTCCAGCGGGACGGGCCCCTTCTCCCTCACGCTGTCTTCTAGCCCCTGCATCCAGCCCATCATCTCGTCCAGGCCGTCCTGCACGCTCATGGACCGCGTCAGCGTGATCTGCAGCTTCTCGTTGCGGTCGCTCACCGACTTGGACAGGTTGTCGTAGCGCTCAGCGATGTCATCTGAGGACGCGGACGGGGAACAGAGAACAGAGCCCCCCAGCCCCCCCCACAGGGTTGATATGTGTTGCGGTCACACGCTTTGGAAATAACAGGAAGTTTTGGTCTGGGTGATTGATGGAATGTTATTGGATATTTGAGTTTATGCCTTTTTTTTGGAACGTGTGAAGGAACGGCGTTGCGTAAAAAACCCAACGGAAAAACAAATCATTGGTTTCGTATCGCCAAGACGAGAATGATTGCGGCATAAAAAATAAATACATTTTGATGGATTTTACTATTATATTTATCAAAAACGTCCAAGTGGGAGGTTTTCAACTTTTTTTTATGGCTTACCAGTGACCACTTTGTTATTTATAAATGATCAATAACCATCCATAAGTCACTAATGAGGTGACCATTGCGGTCACTTTAAAAGGGCATCCAACTTCGTGTTCCCCCTGGCTGAACGATGCCTGGCCACGGTGCAGTACGCTGGAGCCATGGTGTTCAGATGAGGGTCCGAACCACTCACCCACAGTCTCCTGGATGGCCTCCGGGTGGCTGAGGAGGTCTCCCTCACACGAGATCAGAGAGTCGGACGTTTTGCGGAGTGTTTCGACCGCGGTCTGGCGGCCCCGTCATCTGTCCCTGCAGTGACTGGGGAACAAAAGGAACGATATCTATTATAGATTATTATGTTTTTGGTCATGATATCTATCTGCAGATGTATCATTGTATCTTCAAGTCCTGATTGATTTGGTTATTATCTGCAGATCTTTTTTATCAATTGTGAAAATTCCTCACACAAAACTTTCATTAATATATAGAATTATAACATATAGGTTACCGTTGTATAGCTGATATCTAGGCCTACATGTTGTTGTTTTGACTAATCCGAGCTGCACAGCTATACATTTATCAATTGACCAAAGAAGTGTATACGAAGGAATCTCTAGAGAATAACAACATCAACCCGAGATAACTATGGCACAGTGCTTAAAAAACCCCAGAAACTTAAATATTAATTCCACTCTGTCGGTGTGGTCATCCAAGTTCACCCAGGCGCGTTGACATGTAAAGTAAAGCTCAGGGCTCTTTGCATAGGAATGTTTCAGGAACCAGAGCCAGGAGGGGGGAAAAAAACGGCACACTTTCTCCCGCCGGCGCCTGGTATCTACGCATATCACTGTACGCATATCCCCGTACCAAGTCACCGCCTCCCCCCCCCCACCCCACCCCCCCACCCCAACCCGGACCCCCCCAAATAAAGACAAATGTTGAGGTGAACATGAACACGACCCTCCGTGCTTACAAGCCTGCAAACGTTCAAGCCCGCACGAACCGTGACCACCCCTCCGTCTCTCCCTCTCTAGAGAAGAGTTATTTTTCCTTTGTGTTGGAGGGAGAGAGAGAGGAGCGCTATAAATAGCGGCGTTGTTTTAAACGAAGTGGAAACGCTTTATATGGCGAGGCATGTCTGTTTTGTGTCGTGACCTTGTAACCTGCTTAAACGCTTATTGTTACTGCGTGTATTAACTGCCCTCTTCAAGTCATTCTCTCACTGGTCGTCACACATCACACAGAACACACACACACACACACACACACACACACACACACACACACACACACACACACACACACACACATACTCAGAAGACCATGGCATCATTGGTATTAGGCACTAGGCTTAATGTTTTCAGTCAGTGTTTGTAACAAGGAAGCCGTTGTTAAGAACGTTGCTTTTTTTTAGATATAGTCAGCGCAAGTCCTGTAATGCTAAGATTGATTAGAGAATTGTAAATCAAAGAAATCTGGCCGCCATGGTCGCCATGTGAGGTAAAAGTTCCCAAGATCTGTTTCATAATAGCATGATCTAAAACATGACACAGGGCCCAATGTTATCTTTGTAATCTGGATTGCAGGAAACTAAAATCACCCAAAACAAAAAATAATCTTGGACAGCATTTATTTTCCTTGTCTTGTTTAAGGGCTAAAGCAGGACTGGTGTACAATTTACAATCCAAATCCTCTTGCTCAAGGATGTGAACATGTAACCAGCACACACTAGGGTACCAACATACACCGGTATCCTTCTGCCTGGGATTCAAGCACCCTAAACACTAGCCTAGACTATCCTGCCCCCTTGTGTGCGGGAGGGGTATTGCAGCCCTGGTGGCGCGTGGCGCTTCATACCTTGGTGTCTTCCAGTTGTATCTGTAGTGTCTGGGGGTTGGCAGCAATGGCCTCAGACTGCTGTCTTCTGGCCTCCTCCTCTGAGCTGTTTAGCCACTTCACCAGCTCGGCGGACGAGTCTTCATACTTGGTGTACTTGTCAACCACGTCCTTCAGGTTGCTGGCCAAACTGTTGCACTAAAAAATTAAAAGAATAAGTAGAGTAGAACAAATATTTAATGTATGTATTTTAACATTACATTAAAGGTAGGGTTGGCCATTTGGAGAAGCGAGCAAGAGAAAGATCGATTTTGAAAGTATCCAACCAAAAAGTAGAGACAGACATGTAAACCAGCCAATCAAGTGATTGGACAGGCTTATTACAGGCCTGCAACAGCCACAGAGACCGGAGTTACGCATTTTGTTTGTCAGAGGATCTGATTTATCGATTGCTGTTTTGATTTTATCAGAATTTCAACAAATATGATGCTTTTAAAATAAAAACCCTACCCTACATTTAAAAATGTAACAAAAAATACATATTAATATCACTGAGATACAGCACACTAAGAATGTAAAGAAATAGTTTGCACTTCCTTTCAGGCAAATACTGCCATCTTGTGGTTGGTGTGAGCTATTACAACAGATGCCAGCAAACCTACCTGAGTATATAATGCTTTGTAGCGGCCGGCTGCAGAGTCCAGCTTCTCCTTGACTGAAGCGCAGGATCCGGAGGTATCCACCGCGAGCTGGGAGCCCTTATCCATGGCGTCCGCCGAGCCGCAGGCCTTGGCGACGTCCAGAACCTTCTGCCCCGAGATGGTGATAAAGCGGAGGTCCCCCTTGTGGGAGATCACGTCCTCCGAGAAGCTCTTCTGCCGCTGGAGCTTCTGGGCGAGGACGACCAGGCCGTCGCCCGGAGCGCACAGCTCCTCCATCTCCGCTTCCGCCTGGTCCAGCCACGCCTCGAACTCCACGCTGTCGCCCTGGAACTTCCTGAGCTCCTCCTGGACGCTCTGCACCTGCTTCATCTGCTGCTCGGCCTGGCTGAGGGAGGCGTCGTAGCGGCCCCGCAGCTCCTGGATGTCGCGCTGCAGCTTCTCCTGCTCCTCCGGAGCCAGCACCTGGGCCTGCTTGTCCAGCAGGGCCTGGGCCGACTGCGTGGCCATGATCAGCTCCTGCTGCTGGGACAGGATCTCCTGGTGCCGTGCCTGGAGGCAAAATGTCACGACGGGGATGGTGAGTTGTCACGGCGTGAAGAGATAAGTCTTTCGTGGCGTCGATAGTTCATGAATCACATCAAAGTGAAATATAGAAATAAAATCCCATTTCTAGTGACAATGGCACTAAAAAAGGGTCAATGAATGATATGAGTTATAAGTAATTAAAGGGGGGGTGAACTCAAAAAAATGGAAGTGGAAAAAGTGAAACAAGGGGTTCGCCTATGCAACATTTGAGTGTCTTTCCCATCATACCTTGACACGGTCATACTGCTTGTCAATATCCAGGGAGGAGTTCTTCTCATTGGTCCGGCTCACTGAGTCCGTCTCAGCGGTATCTGGGCCGTTGCCGTTGGCTTCGTCCTCCTTGTCCTCCTCCTCGCCCGGCGCCCCCGCCGCAGACGTCTCCTCGGGGAGGTTCCCGTTCTCCTTGCTCACGTCGCTGGCGGATCTCGTTCCGGCCTCCTTCTCGTTGCCGATGTTAGAGATCCAGCCCAGCAGTCCCTCGATCTTGTTCTTGCTCTCTTCGAGCTGTTCCACTGCCGCCGTCTAAACAGACCAAACACATACGTGTTAAAAACCTGACAGATAGCCATGAAGTCCACCCTCAATAGGATCATTACAAAGCTTCAGCTATCGTTAATATGCTGTGATTAAGATGGATGGATGGATGGATGGATGGATGGATGGATGGATGGATGGATGGATGGATGGATGGATGGATGGATGGATGGATGGATGGATGGATGGATGGATGGATGGATGGATGGATGGATGGATGGATGGATGGATGGATGGATGGATGGATGGATGGGATGGATGGATGGATGGATGGATGGATGGATGGATGGATGGATGGATGGATGGATGGATGGATGGATGGATGGATGGATGGATGGATGGATGGATGGATGGATGGATGGATGGATGGATGGATGGATGGATGGATGGATGGATGGATGGATGGATGGATGGATGGATGGCTGTTAGAACAAAAAGTGATGTTTTTTCTTCCAGCCACATGTATAAAGGTTAACGTCACAAACCTTCTCGCTCTCCTGCTTGATGGCCGTCGTCACCACCTTCTCCAGGTCTTTCCTGGACTCTTCGGCCCGTTGGTTGATGAGCTTGGCCTTGCTCTTGGCCTCCTCCAGCTTCTTCTCCACCGCGGCCACTTGCTCCGGGGTCATCTTGGCCCGGTTCTCCTCCAGGAACTTCTTGGTGCTGCTGATGACGTCGTTCAAGGCCCCGGCGTTGGTCAGCACATCCTTCTGCAGGGCCTAGGGTCGGGGGACACAACACGGGTTAAATCGAGACACATAGGGAGACGTGTGGGGGAAAGGAACTCGTCGTGGAACCCATGGAAGCATAACTAAGCCTTAAGCAGGGAACCAAGATGGCAGCCGGGTGAACAAGGCCCCTTGGTGCTCCGTTATACCTGGTGCTCCTGCTGGTACTGCTGCAGGTCGCTAACGCTGTCCGCGTGTCCGGCCTCGTGTTGGTGGCCGATCAGACGGTTCTCAGTGAGGGTGAGGCTGTCGCAGAGCTCGTCTAACTTGCTTGCAAACTCCTTCTGTTTCTCTGTGACAACCTGGCAAAAAGAAGACACATCGAGTTTAGCGTCACAAAATGAAAACGTGTTTAACACCGAGGGCAATGACGCAACTGGCATCCAAACAGCCCGATCAGAGTCGACTACCAACAGGACAAGAGAATAGGAGTATGCTGTGAACATGCTGTCGGTTCCCTAGATCATTAGGACCTAATCTCCTATGGGTGTTAATGTTAATGTTGTAGAGCGAAAGCACTCAGACAGAGAAGATGCTCTCCCCACTGTTTTGACTCATGTGTTGTCTTGAGGCCTGTGGGACACACCGGTAGAAAGATTAGTAGGTAGATCATAGTAGACATGCAGGATGGGACATTTCCCTGTACCATATAGTCCATACATACGTATATTACAATGGAAATGTTTGAATAAATATCAGAATATATATATTTCAAAAGATAATAAAATAGGTACTCTATATTTTAAATATATATATATTTTTAATATTATTTGGATATGATTCCTTTAACTGTCCTGCTCAAGCAATATAAAAAGGTTGCATCTTTAATGGTCAATCGACGCCATTCAAAGATAACATGATTAACATTCATTTCTATCCGAGTCTGTCTAGCCAGCTAGCCAGAGTGCTCTTAGGGGCCTCATCCAGCCGCCAACCTGCTGCTGCGCGTCTCTCTCCCTGGCCTCCAGCAGGTCTTCCAGGGCCTGTCTCTGGGCAGCCACTGTCTCCGTCTGTTCCCTAAACGCTCGCTGAGTGGTGCTCAGCAGCTTGAGGATGTGTTTGCTCTGAGTCGAGCTCAAGAACTCGGTGTTCTCTGAGACAAACGACTGGACGTCGAAGGCCACGTCCTCCAACACGAGACGCACTCCCTGTTGCAAGTTGCTTTCCATTTCCTGGGACCAAGAAACAAACTGTTAGAGTTGAAATCCTCAAAGTACCGGTACATTAGAATTTAGACTATATTCAATTGGATGTCATGCAATCATAAGGTCATGACTTGTACCTTGTTCTGCTGGAGTTTTTGTTTGCAGCGTCTCCACATCGTATGTGTTGAGCAAACCAGCGTCACACGTCTCAGAGTTGTCTTGAAGGCAGCCGCTTAGCTTATCCAACTTACTGAGATGTTTCTGGTATATCCCGTCCAAATGTAACTGCAAAGTGCAATAGAAGAACATCATGCTGATTCATCCAACCAAGGACAGGAATATTAATAATAAAACTTAATGAATGTACTGTCCAAGACCCAACACAATGAATCACTTGGCATCCTAGGGCCATAAACACTGACCTTTCCAGATTCGATTGCCTGAGTTAAAGCTTGACTTTTTATTGTGCACATTTGAGAAATGGCAGTAAAGTCGGTCCCGAGATGTTTGAGCGATGAAGCCAAGTCCTGTTGGGTCTGTGTGGGAATGGAGCTGTCGACAGAACCCAACAGCTCCTTTGCTTTCTCCATGTCCGCCATGAGTACAACTTCTAATTTAGCCAGGTTGCACATCATTGTCTACAAATGCATAGAGTCACAATCATAAAAGACAAATAATTACAGTGATTGCCCATCATAGTGTCTAACACAATCATCCTCAGAGGACCTCTGACCTGCACATCTCCGAGCTGGTCCTGCAACTCCTCCATGTTGCTACTGAAGGAGCACTGGGATAAGAGTTCATTTTTGACATCATCCAAAAAGTCTGCGTGGTCCTGCAGTCCTCCCACACACTCCAGGTACTCCTGAGTGCAGCAGGGCTGTGGGAAGACGCGTGATGAAGTCAGTGATACAGATGTTCCACAAACATGTTTGAATACTTAATGTACAGAAAAAAAACAACCCAAATGGATCACCAAATTGTTCTGCTTGTCACCCCCATCGGAGGGGACTTCAGAAGAGGTCTGGGCAGGAAGTGGATGGCAGAGCTCAGTACTGAGACGGAGACTTGTGTCTTCACTTGTATCCCTCCTCTCCCCATCCTCCTCCTCCTCTGAGCTCTCTTCCTTGATGCTATCCAGGGTGTGCCATCTCTCCTCCTCGGAGTCAGAGCCCATACCCAGGCTCTCTAGAACTCCCTTGAGCACGGACTGATCTTGGCTTTCCGGCACGTTCTGCAGAACCTGGAGCAGTTTGGACTGGAGACTTCCCACATCAAGAGGCTGGGTCATGTCAGAGGCTTCACAGAGTTCATCTTCAGTCTCACTGTCTAGGTCTCCCGAGTCCTGTGCGGTTGCACTGAGATCGAATTGGTCGCGCCATTTTACAAGATGGTCTAGGCCACTGCTTTGAAGGCTGTCAAGGGGTTCGTCTTCAGTAGTTAACACCATGTCTGACCACCGTCTCATAGTGTCCTGGTCCTCAGTGACACTACCTCTGTCCTCTTCTGTTGTGGCGTCTTGCAAGTCATCTACCACAGACTCCTCTGTACCCCCATTTACACGTTGTGTGTCAGCAATCTCTGAACCCCGTTCTTCAATTGGTGTGTTGGGCCTCAGCAAAGCCTCTACGATAAGCTCTTCAACAACCCTTTCATCCATGTTAACTGTTTCGATTCCCCCTTCATAACAGTTACCCTCTTTTACACCCCCGTCAACAAGTTGTGTCCTGGGCTTTGTGAAGGCATCTATGTTAATCCCTACTGTACCCCCTTCATCATGGAGTGTGCTAGTCTCTTGCCTATCAACTTTGACTCTACCTTCTAAGGTATCTAAGTGGAACACTTCAATAGACTCTGCATTAAGACCCCTTTCTTCATGTTGTGTTGTGTTCTTTCCTAAGACTTCCACATACAACTCTTGCCCTTCAATGCCCTCTCCATCACTGTTAACACCTTTCACATCCCCTTCTTCATAGTATGCCTTGGGCTTTTGTATGGCATCTACCTTAGACTGCTCAGTAAGCCCTTCGCCAGGTCCTGTGTGAGTCTCTTGCGCAAGTCATCTAGATGAACCCCATCTATCCCCACTTCTCCTTTTTGTGGGCTTGGCTTTAGTAAGGCATCAATGGTGACCTCTTCAATACAGTTTCCATCCAGGCCCATAACGTCCATAGACATTTCAGCCTTATCTTTGCCACCTTCTTGGTGTTGTCGGTCAGGATTTCGGTAGGACATCTATCTTAACCCTGTCAATAGCCCCCTCAGATATGTTGACCCATTCTGTATCCCCTTGACCAGATTGACTTTTGGGTTCTTGTAAGGCACCTTCATCAACCCCTTCTGCATCCCCTTCAACATGTGGTGTGTAAGTCTCCTGCAAGATTTCAACATTAAACCCTTTCACACCTGCTGCTTCACGTTCTGTGTCGCGTTTCTCTAACAGATCTACACTGACATCCTCAATACACTGTGCATTTCGGCCTCCCTCTTCCATCACCCCCTCCTCAACATTAAACCTCTCTGTATCCCCTTCATCATGTTGCGTGTTGACTTTCTGTAAAGCACCTCCATTCCTAACAGCCCCTTTGTCGTCATGCGTCTGTTCTGCACACCTTTCCTCATGGTTTGTGTTAGGTTCTTGTAAGGTATCTGCATTCTCCCCTTCTACACCCCTGTCAATGTTTAACCTGTTTACAGCCCCGCCTTCATGCTCTACGTGGGGTTCTTCTGAGGCATTGACCCTAACTTGCTCAGTACCCCTCTCATCATGTTGTGTGTACGTCTGTTGCAAGACATCAACTTTAACCCCTTCTACCTCTGCTCCTCCATGTTGTGTGTCAGGCTTTTGTACGGCATCTATGTTGACCCCTTTAATAGCCACTTTGTCTACGTTAGCCTGCTGCGTACACTGCCCATCAATCTGTGTGTTAGTCTTTAGCAAGGCATCAGCAGTTACATCATCTGTACCACCTTCAACAGGCTGTGGGCTGTCGTTTTGTAAGGGATCTAAGTGGACCTCTTCTACACACAAGGCCTCTTGCTTGTCATGAATACGCCTCACAACATCAGAAATATAAGCTTGGTCTGAGAAGGTAGGTGAGTCTGATAAACCATCAGAAAATGAAGTGGGCCCCTGTGCAAAAGTATAATCGCCGCATCTATTTCCATCTGCTGAAATGACCGTTTGTGAACCTGTTTGCTTATCATTAGGGAGACGGTCAGAGTGGATGTCTGCACTTATGGTTTTGTTTGAATAGCAGTCTATTTTCATTGTCGTGTCGCTGAGTCCAATCATATGTGTTTCTATGGTATCTGGATCAGTAGACAAACAGACCGGCATGCCATCATTAGTCATGGTCAAACTTTGGCCGTGCTGTTCCTCTAAGGAAATGGTCCTGCCAATATCCCTGCCAAATTCGACTACGGCTGTGGCAATGAAATTCGACTCCAACCTGTTATTAGAATCGGCACCTGCTTGAATGCATCCTGTATCACCTATGCCAGCCTGCAATACAGCAGACGCGGGCTTCATTTCAACGGGACAATTCCCTTCTGAATCCGAACGGCTGTTCAGGATATGTAATTTCATGGCTGGCTCCTGTGATCTCCCTCTCATCATCTCCTCTGGACGCAGTGCATGAGCTAACTGCACTTCCAAACACATCCCTGGGCAATGAGTCATCCCTAGCCTGACTGTGCTCACTAATCAAAGATGACTGAGCGAGGCTCACAGACACATTTTCCGTTTTACTCTCCTCGGACAACACATCGCTGTGCGATGAGGACATGCCCGAGTCACTCTGAACAGGGCTAACGGTAGGATTGCCAGGAAGGCCGTAACAACCCTTGTCTGTCAGAAAGTCTCTATCGACAGGTGAGCCATCACCTTCACAACACAGGTTGGCCAGAGTGGTATATTCATGTGCCAGCGGTGACTCAATGCTGCAGTCAAAGGCTCTGTCGGTCTGATCAGGCACCGGTGACAGGGTTGGTTGAGAATGATTTTGGCTCGCGTTTTCATATTGATTGATCGTATGCGTGAGCTGGCTATGGATCATCATTTCCTGCCTGCCCAAATCTGCCCTGGGTGAAAGCGCTCCGTCAGTGAGGGAAAACAAACTTGCTTCTGTAACCTGATTCCAGGAGAGGGATGAGCTCATCTGAGTGCCAGCAGGCCCGTGACTAATGAATGAGGGGAGTACAGGATGTGGAGGATGGCTTATTTCTCCTGCTTTTCTTACTGACCTCCATTCTGCACGTTCACTTCTACCCTCTAAACCCATCCCATCGATCTGCTCATCAGGGACATTAAGCATCATCACAGCCACCTTGCTCTCAGTGAAGTGCTGCAAGGAGCTCTTCTCATCATGCCCACTGATGAGCCCTGGGGTTGCTGAATACATGTGAAATCACTGACACTTTCCTCAGGGTTAATGATAGCTCTGGGCGTGGGATCCGAGTGAGGTATGACCACAGTTACTCTCTCACTGACATCCTTGAAAGCCAAATTGCCACCCATGGTGACCAGGCAATTGGAGTTTATATCAAACCCACTACCCAGAATGCTCGGTGGGTCATTAATATGCAAGGCATCATAAGAGGACTCTGAGCCACTTGGCACTGGTTGTTTGAGGACTGACAATGGGCCTTTCTCATCTGCTCTCTGCTCCTCTCCAGACAGCTGCAGAACAAGTGAGCCAGACGCTAGCTCATTAAACACAGGTCTCTCTAGGGCTATGATTATCCACAGATGTGGTATGTGATAATATGTCCCCTTGCTCTATTTGGAATTTTTCAAGAGCATAGGTATTCTTGTGTGTCACTGTCAGTGTGTATTCTGGCACTTGTTGGAAGCATGAGGGTTCTGTGCTTATATCAGTTGTATGTCCTGACCCGATACACAGTGAGTTAGGATTGAAGTCTGACTGTGTTTCATCAGATGAATTTACAGCAGAATAACTTTTTGAGTTATTTTCGATTGACAGTGAATGAGAAGTCAGGATACTCCCTGAACATGAAGTGGGGAAGTTTGAAGTCTCAGAAAGCATTGGAATATCAAACCCTTCATAGTTATTTCTTTCGTGTTCAGTGCCCAAATAATATTGCATATTTCCACCTTCAAATTCAGTGGAATGTGTATTATCGATGCTCTTTTCGAATGAAATGTATTGTGTAGAAATACACACTGTGTTGTCATCCGCACTATATTCAGCGACCTCCACATGTGTTAACTGTGTTTCATCTAAGCTCATATCAAATTCTGTAGAATGTGTGTAATCTCTGTCCTCATCATAAGAAATGTATTCTGTAGAAACACACACTGTGTTGTCGTCAGCATTATATTCGGTGACCTCCATGTGTGCTAATTGGATTTCTTCTAACCTCATATCAAATGTACTAGAATGTGTGTAATCGTTGTCCTTATCAAATGAACCGGATGCTATTGAAACACAAAAAGTGTTTGCATATGCATTATATTCAGCTCCCTCAGCATGACTGAATTGTGCTTGGTCAAAGATACCAACGCTTCCCAAGGGGACAGTAGCATGTGACTCAAATGCAAGCATGTTTCTCGATAGATCACTTGTGTCTTCCTCATCAATGTGCAGCGACTCCCCTGGCTCTGTATAGTTCTCTCTGTCCATCTCGTAACCTCCCTGCTGTGAAATGTCATAAACATCAGAATCATGAGAGGAACACATGGGTTCCTGTGATTCACTTAACGCTAAGTCTTCAACTAAATGCTGGATCATGTTGGTCAAGCGTCTATCGAGAACCACCAGCCTTTGCTCTGACTTTGTGTCCAGGTAACTGTTCATCATGAGATATGAGGTGAGCAACTGCCTCATCTCCAAAGGAGATGGAGTCCTTGGATGTCCGCTGCTTGACTCGAGATCGCCTGAGGCACGATTGCATCCATCGAGTGTGAGTTCCCTTAGCATGAGCCAGGAGGAAAATTTGGCGTTGAGCTGTTCAATATCCGGCAATGCTGCTGGAAACTCTATAGATTTCAACAACTCTGCTGTGTGATGGTCAATGAAACCCAATTTAGTGGCAGAATCGATGTCTACTACTTCATCGTTTTCTGGTATGTAAAAAGCTGCTATCTTTGGCCGATCTCTGATCAGCGTGCTGTTGTAGTCACTGTCAAGTTGTTGGCGCTCGGACCAGGAGGACACGATGGTGATTTCATCTGAGCTAGGAATTAAAAGTCCTGTAAAACCCTTCTGTTTATCCAGCACAATAAGTGTAGTACTATGTCTCATCAAATCACACTGGACAGCTTCATCCGCTGTCATTCCTTCCTCATCTAGGAGGCCAGCGTCTGTCTGCTGACTCTGCCCCACACCCTGTCCTATAAGCAATTTTGGCAAGATATTTCCGTCCGCAAAAAGCATCTTAATATGCTCCGGTGTGAATGATGCGTGTGAACCCTCAATCCCCCTTTCCCCATACCCTGCACTACTCTCCTCAAGCCTTTGCAGTTGTGGGTTCTCGAGAATGTTTGTATCGACAGTAGCGGGGAACAAGCTTGACCGATATGTCCTCTCTACGGTCACTGCGTCACCACCAGTACGGCACATGTTCAACTCGTCTCCTACGTGCTGGAAGTCTATCCTGTTAATGAGCAGCTGCTCTGATCCCTTCCCTCCACCCTCCCTGAGTGTGGATTGTGCTGTCAGGGGTACAGTGGAGGGAGGTGGAGGACTCTGGGTAGACTTGCCTTCGTTGTTCAGATCAGGGCTTTGGTGGGGGGGTGTGTTATACCTAGCATCCTGTTTCAGGGCACGGTTTACCTCCGGACACACCTCTAGGTCAGAACCATAGAGACCAGGGTTTAGAGGACAGGCCAGCAGGAAATCGATTTCCCCCTGATCATTTCGACCATTCTGAGCAGTGAACTCGTCCCAGGTTTCAACTTCAAAATCCTGTTAAAGGAAAAAATGCCAGAGAGAATTATTATAACATCAAACACATTTAGAAATGTATGTAGACATTCAAATTGCATGATGCATTGGTTCTCAAGAGGCAAGGCAAAAAGGTTTTACTCACCATTCGACACACATGTGCATGTTAAGAGATCATAGGCGAAAGAGCAGGCTTTGACAGCGGGACAACGGTAAGCACGACACAACAACACATTGAAGCTGTCATGCATCTGTGAAGATCTTAATACACGGCATCTCTCAGAACAGACATGAGGAGGTATTATTGGTTCCTTTGGGGCTGGACATTTGAAGCGCATGGATTCTGTGGTGATTGTGGTTTGAAAAGTCAGCGTGATGTGGGAACTAGCTAAGCATGTTTACAGCATACTCCATGACCCTTATCAGACTGCATCCTGTAGTAGTCAATATTCCGCAGCGATCCAGTACACACAATAACAACAAACCCGCAGTGACAAAACAAGAGAACCTTTTCACAGCCTGCTAGGAATAAGGTCATAGAGGCAAAGGTTAGTCATGCGACTTGACAGTGGGTGCCAGCTGTGAGACAAACACACTAACAGGCCTGTTGGTGAGGGGGTTTGGATTAAGGGGACCAGCCTACTAGCCAACCTGGTCTGTGGAGGGCATCTGATCTGCACACTGCTGGGATAGGTCGCAATAGGCCTGGCTGAGAGCCATCAGCTGTTCCTGGGATTTCTGCCTCTCCTCCTCCGACATTCTGTGGGAGTTGAAGAGAACGTGGTTGGATTAAGATGAGTCCTGATTCAAGCAGATAACTTAAATGTGCAGGGTACAGGATCTATTGGCATCTAGCGGTGGGGTTACAGATTGCAACCCACTCAAAAAAACCCTCTTCATGTCTCAATTTCCTACAACGTGGGAGAAGCAACGGTGGCCTGTACTGGCCTGTGTTGTGTAAGGTGCCTGTAGGTACTTCC
This sequence comes from Melanogrammus aeglefinus, assembly GCA_900291075.1. Classification (NCBI taxonomy): domain Eukaryota; kingdom Metazoa; phylum Chordata; class Actinopteri; order Gadiformes; family Gadidae; genus Melanogrammus; species Melanogrammus aeglefinus. The sequence goes on from OLKM01000057.1 coordinate 428,606, forward strand.
AAAAGGATTTCATCATCCATGACAGCATTGTGTAGCCAAGTGTCAAGTGATGAGGTTCTTTGAGTTCAATCATTTCTACTCAGTGATGGAGGTTCTTATCAACCTGGGATCATACACGAATTTGAACATTTTTATCAATAATATATTCCATTTCAGCCGAGTCTGTTCCACTAGATGCCAATAAATACATCCACCCCTTTGATGGGTACAATGTTGCGTGTCAAAAGGTGTAACGGGTGTAGCTTACTTGTCACTATGTTTATTCAACATCATTTGAGTTGCCCTCAGGGCTTCTGCGATTTGTTCCTTTTTGGTGACCATCTCCTCGATGGAAACCTACAATAATGATGACCATGTGTTAACTATAAAGCGTTACCAGCACACACATACACACACTAACACGTTGATGATAAGATGGATTGCTATACATTAACAGATGTTACTTGGTATTGGCTAAATAGTGAGTTTAGGGTAAGTTGGTGAACACAACTTTGTATGTATTTTGTTCTAACATTTGTTAAAATATCCATTATGGCGAATATAGAAATCTAAAGTGTTGTTTATACTTTGGCCTTATCTTTAGTTACACGGAATAGCAACGTGGATTTGTGTTTTACTATGTCATTCAAGAACAATGCCTGAACAACGTTGTACGTTTAATTCAGCTCAATAAGGAAGTTATGAAATGTTGATGTAATTTACATGATCTCTATGCAAGCATCTTATTAGCCTATTCAGGCTGGGCATTTATAAGATGCAAGTCAATAAATTAAATTAAATCTATGAGAATCAAGAAAATCTATCATTGTACCTCAAGCTCAGAATGAATGTGTTTTACTTCATAAGCTATTATGTATACTAATGTATGTACATATTATTTATTCATTTGTGTATGTTTGTATAAATGTATGAAATGGCATGATACAGAACAACTCATGAGTGACATAAGGGGATCCCTCAAACTGTTTACCTGTGGCTTATTAGAGGCCTCTGTGTTTGCGTTACCATCGGTCATATCTTTGCCTTCATTGCTCAGGCCCTTTTTCACATCGGACATCCAGTGCAACAGATTGCTAACTTTATCCCCATGTTCCTTCTTCTCCTCATCAGCCGATCTCTAGGATATTAACAGATTAAAAGGTTTTCTTTAAAGGTTGGTGTTATCAACCTTTTCATTAGTACCCAGCACAGTGAAGGAAATGGGGATGTTAGGAAAACCTTATTCAACAATCTATTCCTGACTCAGATACCGATAACTGGATAACTTTAATCTCATGCCTTTATGATCTGAATACTTTTCAAATAAAATCATATATTTGTATGAAATACAAACAAAAATGCTAATAATATTTATCATAAAGGATTTTTATTTGTGTTTTTCTTCCCAGTATTTATTTAGAAAAATGATTAACCCATATGATTCCACATGTTTGCTTGGTCTCAGTATGCATCACTGCATTTCAAAGCAGAACATTTTGCATGGTCATGTCACAACATTAAATGTATAAAACCTCCGGCAAGGTGTTTTTATAGACCCCTTAGAACAACCAGATAACGAAGTGAACAGACTCTCTACACAACACTATTCCTAAAGAGAACAGCCTATTTACATGTAGCGATAATTCCAATTGGGCCTCACAGCCTCCAGTAACCTAAGCCCTGTGTGGTAGTCGTGGAAACTCCTCTCCAGAGCCTCCATGAAGGAGATGCCTCTTCTGGTCTTCGGGCAGATGATGGATTTACTGTAGGACTTTGTATCTTTCAGTGAGTCCAGCGTGCGTTTGTCTAGGAAGCCGCTCCGAGTGACCTCTTCGAGGGAGATCCTGCTCTGGGTCTCAGGGTCAATCAGGCCCCCAGTCAGCAGCTGAAACTCCAGGCAGCGCAGGCCTATGTCTTTAGAGAAGACGCCCTCCTGGATGGCCTGAGCCACAGAGATCCTCTTCCCCGTCTTGGGCTGGACGACGCCTTGGTAGGCCTGCTCATACAGCGGGAGCTGCAGGGCGAACGACTGGTCCAGGAGACCTCGGCCCAGCGCCTCCTTCAGCGTGGCCTTCTCGCCGGACGCCGGGTCCAGGATGCCCCCGGTACAGACCTGTGCCTCCAGCAGCCTCAGCGCCGTGACGCGGTCCACGAGGTTCTGCTGCACGGCCTGGAAGACTGAGAAGCGCTTCTTCTGAGTGGCGTCCCACAGGCCCGCGATGGGGCTGTTCACGTCCTCCACCACCCCCAACCTGGAAGTAGATGAGGTCCACCAGCTCGTAAATGCTCAGACTCCCACTGCGATAGCTGGCCAGTTCCGTCGCCTCCAGGTACCTCTGACTTACGGCGGTCTCGATACAAATCTGTCTACCGCTTTTGCCATCCGTGAGGATGTGTCGCATGCCGCCATTGTTGTCGACACTCGATTCTTCCACCCATTCGCCCTCTCGTCGCGACAGGAACAAGTAGGTCATCTGGCTGATGTATTTCCCCTTGTAAGCCTCATACGCGGACATCTCTGTGCCCCGGTGGCTGCTGATGATGGGCACTCTACGGGCTCCAGGGGAGGATGCCCCGGTCGCGTCCCCGAACGGAAGGAGATAGATGCCGTCGTCAATGTCGTAAACACACGTGTTCAGCAGTTCCCCGTAGTACGCCTTCTGCCTGGTGCCTGGGTTGTAGAACTTTTTGGGATTGGTGACGGGTTCGTACAAACTCTGCAGGGTGGCTTTGGTCAACAGTCCTCGGTCAACAGCGATGTCAGCGGGTATTCTGACCCCCATCTCTGGGACCACCACCCCCCCGGCCGCTATCTGGACCTCAAGGAAGGAGTTCCCTTTACACCGGTCAACGAGTCTGGCTTCAATGGCCTTGAGCACAGGCAGCGTCGTGTCCCGGTGGAGGTAGCCGCAATATGCTAAATGTGCCTGTCTTAGTTTGTCTTTAAGAAGTGCATCGATGTGCCCGTTGTCTATGGCATCCTCAAATGACTGGGGTTTACCTGCAGCTAAGCTAATGCTACTACCTGTCGCAGCCTGTGCTTCTAAAAACTCAATGGCGTTGGCCTTGGCCAAGATGCCTTTCTCAGCGGCTTCCAAGAAGGAGATCTGTTTCTTACTTGACTCCAGGTAAAGTCCAGAAATGTATTTTGGCGGGCTGAGGAACTTGGCAATAGTCCCTTGAACTTCTTCCACTTTGGTGAGGCCCATTTCTAACCTATGCAAGACGTCTTGGCTCAACAGCTTAGCTTTGATCAACTGGTCAATGCTGATACTGCCTTGGAGCCATGGTAGGTTGACCGAGGTCCAGGTTATAAGACGCGCCACACTGTCTTTTGTATCCGTTGTGTACATTGAACACTCAATTTCCTTATGTATCGTACGATATTCTTTAGCTGGCTTCTTATCGGACTGCTCCGACATTCTGTTGGCCACTCTAGATAACTCGGTGACGGTGTCTTGGCCTCCCATCAGAGACTTGTAGATGTTGCTTGCGATGGTCGACCGACCCTCCGTTTTTCCCTTTGTTTCTTGTGTAACTTGAGGGGAACTGTGCGAGTCTTTCTGTTGGGGTGTGGTCATTTGACTAGCACTGCTGAAAGTGTTCACATGCTCATGGAATGTGATGTCCGTTTTGCCGTCTTTGGTAGTATTCATACCCTCTTTTATATTTCCTTTCTTCCCTGTTGAAATCTGTGAATATGACAAAAATGTAAATAAATTAAAATATACATGGAACAAATGAACCAGCAACAGTAAAGATGAAATGGATACAGGTGTTAATATATCTGTTGATATATACATAAACATTGCGATATTGTGCAAAATTTATGTCCATTATACCTCTGAAGAAGCTCTGTTTTTCGTTTCTTCATCCCCCTCTGGTTCATGTCTTCCACCTTGGTATGAGGTGGTTTCCCTCGTCTGGACAACTGTCCGTTTTGAGAGCAATGTGGAAGCCATGTTGACTTTGGCAGCAGGTTGATCCACCTCTCGCTTAGTGTACCCGTCCTTGTGTCCGTTTTCCATCGTTATCAGGAACTCGAGCTCCTGAAGCTTTTCCTCGAGGCTCGCCACCTCCTTGACGAAGCAAGCGATCTGTCCTTTGAGAGATCTTGTTTCCTCTTCTTTCATCTTCACCTTTTGCTCGCTCTCCAACAACCTCTGCTTAAAGGATTCAATTTCTTTCGAGCAACCACATTTGCGGCTTTCAAGTTGACTTATCTTTGACTTAAGTTTTACTTTTTCGTCTTCTAATAGGGCGATCTGAGACTGAGCCTTGAGGAGATCACGGCTTAGGATGGCTCTTTCCTGCTGTAGAATGTCCATTTCAATCTTCACCTGGAGAAACTGTAGTTGAGTTTCTTCCTTCGACTTTTCTGTATTCTGATTGAAGGATTTTTCAGTTGATCCTTGGCTTGATATCATTGTTTGGTGCAAAACAATCTTTTGCTGCATTTCAGTCTGCGCTAAGAGCAGCTGTCTCTCAAAGCCTGACTTCTGAAGTTCTAGTTTGCTTTTCAATTCATCCAACATCTTCTTACAGTTGTCCAGCTGCTCTTCCATCTGTTTGCACCTAACTTTGACCAGTGAGTCTTCATTGTGTTTTACTTTGGCTTCGTCCTGAGCTCTGTCCAGCTTTTCCTTTAGCTCCCTGACCTCCGAGCCCATGACACGACTCTTCTCCTGGGCCTCAGCTCTGTCTCTCTGAAGTACTGTTCATCTCCTTCCTCAAGCCCTCTGAGGACGTATCATAACTGGATAATGTCTGTTTGGCCGTCAGCTTACTATTCTGAAGCTCCGTCTCCATCTCGATTAATCTAGAGTGTTTCTGCCTTTTTTCCAACGTCTCTTTGGCCAATTCATCTTTGATTCTTTTAAGGTCAAAGTTCAGTTGTTCAATTTCTAATTTGAACTTGCTCAGCTTTTGGTCGGCTGCTCTCTTGTCGCACTGAAGAGTGTTGAAATCCCTCTTATAGCTGCGCCTCCATTTTCTCTGAACTGCCAGTTATCCCTTTAATAGTCTGCTGACATTTGAAAAGCTCAGTCTCTAATAGCTTCACTTTGGCTAGATAGTTCTGACTCTGTGTCGATTCCCTCTGTAGTTCTGCAGTCCTTGTCTTGAGCAGTATGTTTAATTCGTTCACTTCTGACTTTAGTTGACAGCTTTTCTGCTGGGACGTATTTATCTCTGCTGTTGACGAGTTGAGGTCCGACTTCAGTTTCCTGATTTCGTTCTGATAGTTGGTGACGTGCTCTTGCAGCTGAGCGATAGTCTTTGCCTCCTCGCTGTAGCAGCTGAGTTTGAGCTGAAGCTCATGCGAGGACTGGGATTTTTTAAGCAGCGCATCCTCAATTATTTTAACCTGGGATTTGGTTCCCTCTACCTGGGTCTTATAAATCTGTACTTGCTGGTCCTTGCTTCCAAGGTCCACCTTTACCCGATCAAGTTCAGCTTTTACCTGTTTCATGTTCTGTTCCATCTCCACATTTACTGTTTTGAACTCCTCAATTTCCTTCTGCAACTGTGAGGATAGATATGTACTCCTCTCTAGCTCGGCTTCCATATTCTTGCACTTGTGTTGCAAGACTTGCTCAGCTTTCTTTGTGATAAAATTATCTTCTGTAGCTTTTTGAAGCTGCTCTTTCCAACTCTCTACATCAGCTTTCGCAGACTTAATCCTTTGTTCATAGTGTCCTTTGTCCTGCTGCAATGAATCTGTGTTAATCTGAAGCCCCTTGAGATCATTGTCCAAAGACAATTTCTCTCTTGTCAACTCACTGCACCTTGCTTTAAGCTGATCTATTACTAGCTGTTTGGCAGATAACTCCTCTTCCAAACTCTGTATTTTGTCATCATACTCCTGCTCCACTGAGTTAAGCCTAGATATTTTCCCGCGGTTGATCTTCAACTGCTCTTTAAGGCCTTCGACCTCAGTGGTGTTGAAAACAGTTTTTTGTTCCAGTGAGGACTTCTCCCTCTGAAGGCCCTTGATCTGGTCCTGGAACAGATGGATGGACTTCTTCATGTCTACTGTTTCCTGTCGGAGCTCCTCTGACTGCCGTTCCATGCTGTCCCTCTCCGACTCCATGTCTCCAAGAAGTTTCTTTAGTTCGGTGTCTCGTACCTCCAACAACCCTTCATAGCGCTTTGCGTTTTTCTCCGCTGTGTTTCTCCGTCCGACCTCTGCGTCGAGTTCAGACAACAGTTTCTCTGCCTTTGTTTCTGCTTGCTGTTTACCCTTGGTGAGCCCTTCTATTTCATGGCGTAGGTCATCGGACCCAGCCTCTGAACTGGTTACCGGTTCAGTGCTGCATATTCCAGCTGCTGTCGACTCTAAGACGCTATCATTAACGCTCTTTTTGCGATCGTCCTCCAGCTTCTGGGAGGTGCTCTCGTCTATGATCTTCCTCATGCTGACGAGACTCTTCTCCAGGGATGCCCGCTTGGCTTCTGATTGTTGGATCAACTGTCGCGCTTGAGCCAACTCCTCCTCGATCCCTGCTTTGCTCTTTGCGGTTTGTTCCAGTTCTGTGACATATTGGAAAGTCTTGTCCTCTAGCATTGATCTTTCGAGACTGAGATCCTCTATCTCTCGTTTTTGACTCTGCACCTCTCCCTCCAAGTCCCCTAGCCGGGTCTGTCTCTCTGTCAGGCTGGCCTCTAGCTCTTGTACCCGTTGTTGGAGTTGGCTAATCTCCTGTTCACCAGCAGCCTTTTGAAGCTCAATGTTCTCCGTCCATTTTGTGCTGTTTGCTCGTTCAAGAGCCTTTATGCTCTAGAACGCAAAAAATAAGTTAATTCTTGTGTTCATTCGACAAAAGATCATTGAGGAGAAAATCGTGCGGGCATGGGCATGCCAACCATCACCAGCAGGCTAGACACCATGAAGCGGTCCCTTGGGAGATTTCGTTATACAATATTGTACAATAGGAGTGATTGTTTTGAGTATTGATGATGTCTCTGTGTATCCCTTGAAAACTCCAAAATCTTGAAGAGACTCCACTGTGCAGTTGGAAGGAGAAAGAGCAGAGCTTCCTCATGCAAGCTGGAAATATGCGTAGAAAGGTTGCGCAAGTCCATCACATCTCTGGATGTGATGTTTTTGAAATTTATGAAAGCAATAAAGCTTCCTTTTTCAGGAACATGCTGATAGAATTGTGAATGGTACTGCAGGTCAAGGTATACAATGGATTGGATGCATCACACATCAGTTCTTATTTCACATTTAAATCTATTTATTTATCTTAAAAAAATGTTTGCTTTGTTTTAAGTGTATGTTATTGAATCTAATATATTTGTTTCCCATTACATGCAATTACACTTATACTTATACAGCTGTCAGCCAACCAGTTGCAACTGTAAGAAGACATGCTACTCTTTCAAAGGTAAACTTCTATGTCATGAAATGTGAACGGGAGCATGACCATATGAACTGTGAGTGAAGGGAACATATGAAAACTGTAGAATAAGAAAATAACAGAAGAATTCAAAGAAGAGACCGCAGGACGAATACAGAAAAACACTAAATTCCCCTGAATGGGCCATGCTGAAAGCCATCGTATGAGCCACTGATCCGGTATCAACGTCAATACGGGATGCTCTTATACGGTAAGGATCCCCGCGCAGACCGGCTCATTCAACCGTAACAAAGGAAGCCGCCTCACCTCCTCTTCCTCGGCCCGTCTCAGCGTCTCGCTGGCGAACTTCACACACTGGGTCATGAGCGTGACCAGGGCGGTATAGCGCGTTCGCAGATCCATGAACTGTGAGAAGACACAAACGTCCAAATGTTTTACGCTTGGGCGACTCGAGTAGCCACGAGGAGCCACGAGGAGTTGCGCTGTGAGTTCTATGGCTTACCTCCTGCTGAATGGCGTCGGAGGAGTTCTGCATCCTGCGTTTCTTCAGAGGCGATTTATGCTGGGAGTCCACCATGGCTCTGTAGGTCATCAGCTGAAGCTCGTAATCCTTAAAATAAAAGAAAACACAGGAAAACGTCGAAAGATGAGAGATTGCGAGGTACTTTCTCTCGTGTGCTTGTGGTCATTTGTGTAGCCGTGCTCACTTTGACAGCAGAGGAGTACTGCTCCGAGTGCTTCTGGCATTCTGTTATCCTGCTCTGTTTTTGCTCAATTTCCGCAACCAGAACCTGAAGAAACATACAGCATATTATGGTTGATTATTATTGCAATGAAACTTACAGTGTTTTTAGATGCACAGTATAATCGAGCCGGTAGAGGTTAGGCTTCTTGCTGTGTAATGTCGACAGGTAGACCGATGAGATTGGGGTTTGGACCCACGACTGGCTGGGACATAAATGAAACGCTGCATCTACCTTCTTCCCGCTGAATAAGAACCACACCATCAGAGCCACACCCAGGGTCCTACCTTCTGAGTGTTGAGCAGCTCAGCCAGAGCCTTGCTGTCTTCAGGTTGGTTCTCCTGGGCTTTAAGCTGGGCGGCCTCCATGTCTTTGACCCACTCGTCCAAATTGCTGAACGAGTCTTTGTAGTATTTCAGAGACTTGCTGATACTTTCCAGCTCCCGAAGCCTAAAATCAAAAATGAATAACGAACGTTGTTAAGTCAAAAAAATGACATTGACATTTTTACAATTACATTTTGTCACTTAGCAGCCGCTTCTATCCAAAGCGATTTACAAGTGAGACAACAATCAACACATGCAGACAAAAGTTGTGTAGTGTCGCTAAAGCAACCAGGAGGTTTTGTTCTCCGAACCCAAACCACCGACCTGTTGTCGATCTGGGAGTGAACGCTGTGCCATCGCTCGCTGAGCTGGTCGGCCTTCTCGCGGTGCCAGTCCAGGTCAAAGTCCCGCTCGTTGTGGACCTTGAACATGCGCTCGCTGATGCTGCGCGCCTTCTTCAGCTCGTCCTCCATGTCGTGGAACACCTCCTGCTGCTCGTCCATCTCTGACCGCCAATGCTGGGAACGAACCAAGAGCCATTTAAAAATGGGTCATACCAACCGATATCAGTTTGCAACTTAAGTCGATGTTTTGGGGACTTAGTTGAAGAATCTCTGCTTCTGCAATTAAAAAATGAATTAAAAATACAAATCAATAACCAATTTGGTAGGTGGTCATACCTTGAGTGTGCTGATGACCGTCTCGATGGATTTGAGGTCACAGTTGACCGCGTCCTCCTCGTATAGTTTGGACTCGAAGACCTTGACCAGGGCGTCGGCTCTCTGGCTGTTCTCCACCACCAAGCTCACCGTCTTCAGTCTGCGTGGCGGGGAAGAACAGCATGCCTTTAGTCGAGAGGTTACCAAAGCGACTGCAGTACAATAGTAGGACATACATACTCATTGCCATTACTAAAGAATGAGCATTTTCTGTGTTCTTCTGTGTGTATTGGTCATCGATAAAGTGTTCCCTTTTCTTCAGTAATGGTCAAAGGACAGACATGGAATGTAGGCAAGCCAGCTACAAATGATTGTCCATGTAGTAATAAATGTAGAAAGAGTGGACTGTGGTATTCCCCATCATTGGAATCATTATGCTAGTAATGATCCGCTCTCTCCGATGTAGGTGTCGAACTTCTGCTTTTCTCGGTGCCCAGTCGTGACCCTCGTACGTGTCGCGCCTTAAAATATGTTTTTAATTGTGTACGCCCTCTAGGGAGGCGGATCAGGAGCAGCACGGGACAGGGCAGGAGTCAGGCCTCTGCGGAGGTCTTACTTGTCCATGAAGATGGAGGACATGGAGTAGACCTGGCCCATGTTCTGCACCAGGGCCAGCAGCTCAGAGGACAGCGTGGGCAGCGAGGGGAAGGTGGACGCCTGCTTGAGGAACACCTCGCACTTCTCCTTCATCACCTCCAGGTCCCCCTTCAGCTGGTCCAGCTCAATCATCTTCTTCTGTGAGGGGAGGAGATCGCAGCGACTCCATTGGTCAGTATTCTTTTTCGACAAAATCCCCCCCCCCCAAAATAGTTTTTTCATAAGCTTACATTGTGATTAAGTAGTGTGTCGTCTTTGTTTTGTTTAAATTTTCCTCTCAAATGCATTTCATCGATTGTGGTTTTGGTGTTATTGTTGGTATTGTGCAACACATTGTATTTAATGTTCTCGTATTGTGTTCTTTCCCTTTGTAATGCAGTAAATCAGCAAAAAGTGCTCTACAATAGATCGATTGATTGACATAAAGAATAACGTCCATCAATACATCAAGGGAACGAAAACAACATTTCCACAGTTAATTATTTGGTGTATTTGTGTATTTAGTGTATTTTGCGGCAGAGGTGCGTACCTCCTGCTCACTGATGCGCAGCTGGCTCTGCTCCAGGTCCTCGCGGTCCAGGGGGGTTCGGATCTTGCGGATCAGGTGCTCCTCGTGGGCCTCCAGGTGCATGCGGAAGTTACGCACCTCGGTGATATAGTGGTTGTACTGGGACTCCTCGTGCTCCTCTGCGGGCCACAAGGGAGAGATGGAGGACGTTGAGTGAATGAGTAATAAAGAAGTACAAATAAGTCTTATTTATTTTTGTTCTATAGATTAAGGTGATATCTTAGTTGGATCGTAATTATTTAATACATTTAATGTGTGCCCACTCATGTATTTGTATTCATTTACTAATAAATGAAAGTAACATAATAACATTATATATCTTAAACTTGAATATAAAAAATATATATGAAAAAACCTTGACATTGTAGTGCAATTTATATTTATGTCAAGTCAGATAAATTATATTTGTATAGCCTTAGTAGTCCATACACGTATGACACCCTGTAACTCAAGAAACCCAAATCCACCACTAGGTGGCACTGCTGTCCCAGAACAACACCGAGCTCAACGTGACGCCGCGGTACAGTCTGCCCGCCCCGCCTCGGGGGGCTCAAAACTCATCTGAACCAAATGGAATTAACTCTGCGGTTAAACGGCTTTCAGGGGCATGCGATCCCCCTCCCTCTTCCATTATGAACGGGGGAGTTGGGGGGGGGGGGGGTTGGGGGGGTAGAGAGGGGGTCCTGCCTCTCTCAGCCGAGCGGAGCAGCTCCTCGTAGTACTGCTTGCAGGCCTCCACCTCGCGCTCCGAGTGGGCGCGGTCCGCCACCGTGAACACCTCCGACTCCTCGCTGTCCTCCAGGAACTCCTCGAAGTGGGAGTCCAGGTTGCTGAGCACCTCCTGCTGGTGCGCCCCCGACAACAGGGTCTTCACCTGGGGACCCCGGTGGGAGAGAGAGAGAGAGAGAGAGAGAGAGAGAGAGAGAGAGAGAGAGAGAGAGAGAGAGAGAGAGAGAAGAGAGAGAGAGAGAGAGAGGAGAGAGAGAGAGAGAGAGAGAGAGAGAGAGAGAGAGAGAGAGAGAGAGAGAGAGAGAGAGAGAGAGAGAGAGAGAGAGAGAGAGAGAGAGAGAGAGAGAGAGAGAGAGAGAGCGTGTGTGAGTAAGTGTGTGTGAGAGTGACAGGTGTGTGTGTGTGAGAGTGAGTGTGTGTGTGAGAGAGAGTGAGAGAGAGAGTGAGTGAGTGTGTATGTGTGTCAGAGTGTGTGTGTGTGTGTGTGTGTGTGTGTGTGTGTGTGTGTGTGTGTGTGTGAGTGCATGTGCGTGTGCGTGTGCGTGTGTTAAATCGGTTAAGAAATGACTCAACACTTGAGTGACGTTCTCGCTGTATCCTTTCCTGCAATTAGTTTAATGGAATCTACGATGATGGCGCAGTGGGTTTTGATGTAATGTACACGGTTCTGCAAAGGTGTGTGCATTCTCCCCTTTGGAATAAAATACTGTACACCCTTGTATTATATTTGGATCCCACCCCTATTTGAACTCTAGCTCCCGGTAAAGAGTATCTGAGGATACTGCTAACCGTCAACATATGGGCCTCATTTTAAACGTACCGAAGCCACGTTCCAGTTGCGGATGGCGCGTATGTCGGCCATGAGGTAGTGCCAAGACACCACGCTCTTCATGTTGACGTGGGAGTGGTGCCACAGGGACATAACGTTCTGGTACGTCTGCTCAATCCTGCAGGGAAAACAATAGCAATAATTATAAGAAGAAGAAGAGATTGGATCAGAGATAATAATGATAATGATAATAACAATAATGCATTTTATTTATGGGCGCCTTTCTTGACACTCAAGGTCACCTTACAAAATCAAACATTCATAAGAGCAAGTAAAAAGTCATGAGACACAGAGTTCCAGAGGTGGGGGGCTGAGCGACTGAATGCTCTTGACCCAAGATCAATTCCCCCCCAAACCTCCATCAGGGTAGCCCCCCGGGTGAGCCCCCTGTACCTGCTGGCCATCTCCAAGGCCTCCTTGTTGGGGGGGGGCACGGTGAAGCACACCGAGGGCACCATGGCCTCGTTGCCCCCCGGGTTGATCACCTTCCACTTGGCCCGGTGGGAGTTATTGGCCAGGACGCACTCGTCGTCCTTAAAGATGGTGATCTGGGGAGGGCAGGGAGTACGGGGGGGGCACGGTGAGGTGGGGCTCAGGTTTGGGCATTACACTGACATGCATGTGATTGAGGTGCTAGGTGTTGAGGTAGGATGCCTCTGGTACTCGTCGTCCTTAAAGACGGTGGTCTGGGGAGGGCGGGAGACGCGGAGGAGGGAGTTCAGGGCACATTAAGGAAGGGCCAAGCTTGGGCATTACTGTGACACACACAAGCTTAACCCATTCGCGCCGGATGCTGCGTCGCACAACATTGCCCCTCCTACCAGGAGCTGCGTAGCGCATCATTAGCACTTCTGCCGGCTGCTGCGTGGTGCAGCATTTTGGACAATTCTTACTATTTTCTCTGAAAACCCTCAGGCAATGAGGTTCTTTTTCCTAGAACAGCATAGGATTTTAGCAGGCGTTTTCAGCAGGCGTTTTAGGAGTAAATGGGGGAGCTAGTGTCGAGGATGCCCATAGGTAGGGTTGAGGAGGGGACTGCAGTTGCAAATTAGCCTAAGGCTAGCTCTGGTGCAATACATTGTTTTTAATTCCACATGGTCCCTTTGAAATAAAATCAAATCATTCAATCGGGGTATCAGCAATCGAACCCAGTATCTTCTGGTTGAGGCTGAATTATTTTATCAACGGTGTCCTGTCCCTTATGCTCCTTCTGGTCCCCAGCATCCTGACCAATCACAGTAGAGCGTGGATCTGCTACCTCGATCTGGCGGTAGTCGCAGATGGCCTTGACGGGGATGGAGCTCCTGACGGGGCTGTCGGGGTTGCGCGGGTGGAGCTGGACGATGGTTTTGGCGCGGCCCACCAGACCGGCCACGGTGGTGGAGTACTGCAGCAGCTGCTCCTTCTCCTCCTGGTGGCGGGGGGGGGACGAGACACACGTTGGTGCTGGACGTTGGGGAACGTTTGAGCAACTCAGCCCCCAACAACTCCACAGAGGAGTGTTGCCAGATTGGGACAGATTTCCCCCCCAATCTGGCAACACTGACGGAGGAGGCAGATTACGACTAAATACTTTATACATACAGCATATATATATATATATATACACCGCCTCTATTTGGGAAAGGAGGAAATGTTACTAATGCATTTTATGTCTGTGTTTAATAATTAAACGTGAAATGATTTGTCATTATGGGGAGACGTTGTCGTGTTTGAAACCGCCCCATGGTTTAACAGGCCCCATGAGACCTCTCTCTCTCTCTCTCTCTCTCTCTCTCTCTCTCCCTCCCTCTCCCTCCCTCCTCTCTCTCCCTCTCTCTCTCTCTCTCTCTCTCTCTCTCCCTCCCTCCTCCCTCCCTCCCTCCCTCCCCCTCCCCTCTCTCCCCCTCTCTCTCCCTCCTCCCCCTCCCTCTCTCTCCCTCTCTCTCCTCCCCTCCCTCCTCCCTCCTCTCCCCCTCTCTCTCCCTCTTCCCTCTCCCTCTCTCCCCCTCCCTCTCGTGTTACCATGGACTCCTGGACCAGGTCCTCCAGCTTGTGCAGGCTGCTGGTGCGGTCGCAGCTGTACTTCCTGTGGATGGCGTCCTGGAGGTTCTTCAGGCGGTCCAGGGACTCCTTGGCCTCACCGAAGAACTGCAGGGAGGAGCATTCAACAACAGGTCAGCCGGCCGCTCCCTGAGGGGGAGTGGTGGAGGCGGACGGAGGGGGGGGTCGGCGTCCCACCTCGAAGTAGACGGCGTTCTCCTTGAGGTGCTGCTCCACACAGGAGCAGAGCTGAAGGATCCAGTTCCACTGGGTCTGCATGGCCGCCCGGTAGGCCTGGCGACAAAAAAAAATACAATCTATCTTTGGTGTTTTTTATTATTTAATTTTTTAATTAATTACAATTATAATCAAACTCTAATTCAATAGCGCATTTAAAACAGGTACACTATTAAACATTGACTATTACACTATAATATATGAAACTATTTTTTATATTCAAGAACCCATTTTAAAACAGGGACACTATCATACATTATGCATCACTTATGCCCACAGACCAAGCAGCTATAAAAATCAACAACACTGTCACGGGGGCGCTGGTGCTGGTGGTGGTGGTGGTGGTGGTGGTGGAGGTGGAGGCTGCTGATGCAGCACAGCCGCACCCAGCAGGGTAATACGAGAACCCAAGATGGCCCCACCTCTATCGTGGGCCTGGCAGGGTGCTGCTCCAGCATCAGGCTCTCTGCCTTGTCCTGCACCGACTTGATGGCCTCCTCCTTCTCCTCCAGCTCCCTCATCAGGTCCTGCCCACCGGAGGCACAACACACCGTCAACCATCCGCTCGCAGACGCCCAATACCAGAAAAGAGACCCCCACCCCCCTGTCAGATTAGCTGGCTTAATAGACGTGGTAAATGTAAACGGTGCTTTTCCAACCCGGCTGCTAGCCTAGAGGTACCTCTTTCAGCAGGGATGTTTTGTTTTATGTCTCCTAATAAATCCTGTGTGATGTGCTTCAACATGTTTAACCCCCCCCCACCCACCACCAACCACCCTCCCAACATACCCGTCGGCTGTCACTGTAGCAAAATAAAGCGAGTGAACTGGGGAGCGTTACAAAATTGGAGTTTGTTGGGGGTCACGGCCCGGTCCGCTTACGCCGTGGTAGTCCCGTTTGTTGTTTATGTTGCTGTTTCGGTCGCTCCAGTCGAAGGCCACCTCCTCCTCCTCCTTCTCGTTGAGCCAGATGAGCTCCTGGGTGGCCCGCGATACAAAGTCCTGCAGCTTCTCCAGGTTGGTCTGTCTCTTCCTCGAGCAGTTCTGCCGGGCGGGCGTGGAGGAGAATGAGCGGTGATGTCGGGTTTGGTGGTCAGCCATGCACATGCTTGAAATCACGATGCGATGATTCAAAATAATATTGACTGTTAGCTCACCAGTAGTTTCTCGTAATTGCTCTCTAAGTCGCTCAGTTTTTCTGAATATCGGTGTTTGAGGGGAACGGTCATCTGGAACTTAAACAAAACAAAACAACTGGTTGAAATCATCATCATCACATAACATCTTTGGTGTGGAAGGCTCTGGGTGCTGAGATAGCAGCCCCGCGCAACATATAACAGGTCCATCACACATTACGTCAGCCCGTTACAGGAGACGTTCCAACGCTGTGCAGAACTCACCTCGCTGTGCTTGGCTTCCTTCAGACTCGTCTGGAATTCTTCGATGGCTTGATGCACGCTTTTGAAATTGTCTATTTGCGTTTCCACACTCGGCAGATCCGTGCCCCACTCCCCGCGGTCAACTTGCACCTTCGGAAACGGAAGAACACTTTAAATCAATCCAATGCTTGTCTCATAACAACGCTTGACGAGGCCGCGACCGAGCCCGAGTCTGTTGCCCGAGCAGCCGCGGTCAGCCACCTCACCTGCATCTCCTCCACCCAATTCAGAAGGTCCTGCACAAAGTTCATGTTGGCCTCTCCCTCCGTCATGTCGGTGTCCAGCAGCGACGGCTTAACCAGGGGCTTGAGGATCTGTGCGTGCTTCAGATGCTGGAGGGACATGGGTTCCATGCCGCCGTCGCCGCCGCCGTCGCCCCCCATGGACTGGGGCTGCAGTCCGGGGGTCAGGGCGGGGCCGAGGCCGGTGGAGGTGAAGGTGGACCCCCCGGCTCCGGAGGCTCCGCCCGGGGTGAGGGCCGGGCTGAGGGCCGGGTTCGCGTTCTGGGCGAAGTTGAGGCTGTTGCTGATGCCCGAGATCATTCTCTTGGTCTGCTCGGCGGTCAGCGTGCGGCCCTGGTTGTACACGGACGAGCACTCGGTCCTCAGGGAGAGCAGGTCGTCCCGTAGTTTGGACACTCTGGTGGTTAAACGGGAAGGGGGGGATGAACACGGACGTGATGAGCATGAGGTCTTCCCCGGTTCACGGTGCATTTCACGGGGGGAAATGTGTGGAAGTGAGTATGAACGCAAGGAGCATCGTACCTCTGGACGAGTTGATCGGCGAAGGGGAACTTCCCATCCAGGAGCATTTGGATGTCCATCACTTGTTGTCGGAGCGTGTTCTCACACTCCAGGAGGTAGCCGGCGATCTCAGCCTCATTCTGGAACTGGATGCCTGCCTCCAGGCGTTTAGCGTCCTGCAGCGGCCGGGAGAAAACACACGCAGAAGAGATCGTTCCCAGAGCCCCGTGGAGAAGGAACACCACGAGGCCAAGCGAACACGAATCACGTTTCTCTGTTTTCGTTCCGAGAAACGGATACTCACAGACTGCAGGGCGGTCCTGGCCAGCGACAGCTTGTCTTCGCCACTCACACAGTCTCGCTGCACCCGGTTGGCGATCTGTTGCAACATCTCAAGCCTGAGAAAAAAAAAAACACACAAAAACACAAAAAGAGCGAGGGTTAACCTTACTTCGCAGATGCACAAAAAAACCCGGAAAAGCTGAGTCTCCCGTGAGCCACGGACCCCGCTGACCTCATGCCGTAGTGGTGGTGGTGGTGGTTGTAAAAGAAGGGGCTGCTGGAGAGAACAGGCTCCATTCCACCGCCCACGTACATGCTCTCTGCGGACCCCAGGCTGGCCAGGGTGCTGCTGCTGATCGATGACACCCCACTGAGGTACGCTAGGTTGCCGTTCATGGTCGCACGGCTGCCTTATCTATCCCTCTACCTATCTCTCCGCGGATCTGGAGCAGGGAGCGCGAGGAGCGGGGTCCGAGAGCATAGCCATGGCGAGCTCTCCGAGAGCCTTCTGCCAGCCGAGCGCCGTCGCCCGCCCGTATTTATAGCGCCACGACAAGTCCACACACAGCCAGACGAGGAGTCAGCGCTGCGAGGAACCTCCCCATCCAGGGGAATGAGCGCCCCGGGGGGTTGATGGCGTTGGCTGTAGATGCATGCTGATAATCGCTGCAGGTTGGAACAGGGACCTTGGACAGGAGGTGCCGTTTTGTGGAATGTGTGGCCTAAGTTCCGTGTTTTCACTCTCTGGCAACTTTTTCACCTGCACACGCCCCTCGCTGCTCGGGTTTCGTTATCTAACTCTCTGTTCCCGAATACGGGAATGGATAGGACGCTGTGGGAACGCGAGACACCCGCGCTGAAGGATGAATGCTGAGGGGCTGCTTTGCGGTTTGTAAACGGAATCTGCCTGAATCCCCGTAGCAGGGCTACACGTCTGTATTTATTGAATTAAAAAAATATATGTAATCTGTACTTTCACAAACACACAGTAACTGCGAAGGTTATTTCAAGATCATGGAAGACGCCGTCAAGTTATCCTTTATTGTCCCTCTTTTCCGGGGAGATTCTTTCTTTCCTCCGACCCATCCGGGAGGCGGTGAACACATACACACTTCCACATACACACACAGAGGAGTGACCTTGTCAAGAGGTCCACACACACACCGGCACACCCGGAGTGGGCCGCCGCAGTGCAGCGCCCGGGGAGCAACCCTTCTAACTAGGGATGCACCGAAATGAAAATTCTTGGCCGAAACCGAAAACTGAAAATGAGGAAACCAAGGCCGAAAACCGAAACACCGAAAGAAATTATTATGCCAATTATTAGTACCATTTAGGCTTGCTTTTTTTTGTTTTATATATATATATTATATATTAGGTAGCCTATCTATTAGGGGGGGGGTGTGTGTGTGTGTGTGTGTGTGTGTGTGTGTGTGTGTGTGTGTATATATATGCACATACATACATAAACACACCTAATAGATAGGCTACGCGAAAGACTGGTAACCATAGCAACACCGGTAAACAAACCCCGCGAAGCCCCATCCCTACGAGAGCTCCCCGCGCTACGGCCATGATATTATATATACAATTATATTATACTATTATATATAGAACGTTATAAGAAAGACGCTGTCACCGAGAATTGGCCGCTGCCAGACGCTGTCACCGAGTGTGAGAGGAGAGTTGACGGAGAAGATGGCGGTTGACCTAGTTTCAAAGTTTATACCGTTTATACTCGGTAATACAGTACCGGTGTATCACTCGGTGTGGAAATGTCCACACCGCGGCAACCCTAGTGCCATTGCATTAATGGCTATGACTGTGTACTAACTTCATTAAAATCAAGGCATTGCAATTTTTACAAATCGTTATACGTGGGTCTTTCTCAGAAACATCGAAAAACGTCCACACCGCAAACATATTGGCGCTTCGGCTGTGTTGTTTCGGTGATAAAAGTATTTCGGCCCGAAACCGAAAATGCGCTTTTGGGCCATTTTCGGCCGAAAATTTTCGGTGGCCGAAAAATCGGTGCATCCCTACTTCTAACCCTTTAGGTGCCTTGCTCGAGGGTAGGAGAGGACGTAGGAGAGTGCTGCACAACTACTCCCCGCCCCCCTGTCCACATTTTTCAAATCCAAGTGGCCATCTTCAAACACTTTTGAAGATGGCCATTTGGAGTACCAGGCAGGAAGAGCCGTTTGACACAACAACCTTATCAACTGAGATAAAGCGATTCCAAAGACCCGTGATAGCGACGTAGTTCACCCAGCCTCCACCCACCTCTCCACCTCCGGTCGGAGGCTCTTCTCCCGCTCCAGCATGGCCACTATAAGCTTGCCCCATTCCTTCTCTATGTCGTTGGGGTGGTGGCCGGCAGGTAGCTGGATACGGCCAAACTCGATCCACACCTGCCACGAGACGCACGCACACACACACACACACACACACACACACACGCACGCGCACACGCACGCGCACACGCACACACACACACGCGCACACACACGCACGCGCACACACAGGCATACGCACACACAGGCATACGCACACACACACACACACACACACACACACACACACACACACACACACACACACACACACACACACACACACACACACACACACACACACACACACACACACACACACACACACCACACACAAAGGTTCCATGGATAAAAACAAACATATCATTTTTAAAACATACTATTGTACTACATAGGTCATTGGGAAATATGACATTCGTTACTGACCTCAAGCATCTCATAAAGATGGTTAATTTTGGTCTTCTCGTTCTCCTTCAGTGGGATTTCATGTTCTTTAAATTGTAAATACTGTGTATAGAGTGCCTGCAAGATAAGAATGATACTCGGTCAGAAGGGTCATATACAGTATTGAAATATTCAAATTGAAAGATTAGAATGCAGAAAACTGAGCCTTTTGAATAATAATTGGTACGCAATTAGCACCAAATAGAACTTGCTCTTAAAAAAAAAATACTATAAACACACTATAAACACTAAAAACACACCTATTTACGGCAATGAAGCTAACTGCCAAACGATGAAATCCTACACATCTTAGTGGCAGAAAAAAAAGAAAAAAGTGAAGCGCTAAAGTGAGTGCGGTGCCTGCTGGGGTGAACGCCCTACCTTGAGTTCAACAGGGTTGTTGGGGAATGCTCTGTCTGACATTACAGTCACGTTGTGTTTGATCCACTGGCTGAGGTACTTGATCATGTTCTGGTACTCCACCCACTTAATATCCACGTCCTGTTCCGAGCATCACAACCGTTAGATATACCGTTAGTCATCATCGCTCTCTCTTCAGGGCAGAAAGTCTTCAAAAGTATTTGGTTATACATCGACGCGGAACAGGTTTTTGTTTGCTAGCTTGTTTGACTCACGTTAGCGTTGATACCTTCACCCCCGTCGGGGACCTTGGGGAAGGAGTCGTACAACGTGGAGACGTACGTTATCACAGACTTCTCATCCGGAGACTGGACATCAACATCTAACCAGGGAGAAAGAAGAAAGAAGACCCGTATTATAATCAAAACATACCAATATATATAACCTCTCATCTCCGAGAATAACTCCATGAAAGAAAACACACTCCTACTGTACTTTAACAGGGAACAGGTTGAGAAGACATGATGGATGGGAGGATAATGAGGCCCAGGTGGACGATGGGGAGAGTGGATGAATGTAGTATGAGTGGATGAATGCAGTGTGAGTGGATGAATGCAGTATGAGTGGATGAATGCAGTATGAGTGGATGAATGCAGTATGAGTGGATGAATGTTGTATTGGTGGATGACTGTAGTATGAGTGGATGAATGCAGTATGAGTGGATGAATGCAGTATGAGTGGATGAATGCAGTATGAGTGGATGAATGCAGTATGAGTGGATGAATGCAGTATGAGTGGATGAATGCAGTATGAGTGGATGAATGCAGTATGAGTGGATGAATGCAGTATGAGTGGATGAATGCAGCATGAGTGGATGAATGCAGTATGAGTGGATGGATGCAGTATGAGTGGATGGATGTAGTATGAGTGGATGAATGTAGTGAGTGGATGAATGCAGTGTGAGTGGATGAATGTTGTATTGGTGGATGAATGCAGTATGAGTGGATGAATGCAGTATGAGTGGATGAATGTAGTATGAGTGGATGAATGTAGTGAGTGGATGAATGCAGTGTGAGTGGATGAATGTTGTATTGGTGGATGAATGCAGTATGAGTGGATGAATGCAGTATGAGTGGATGAATGTAGTATGAGTGGATGAATGTAGTGAGTGGATGAATGCAGTGTGAGTGGATGAATGTTGTATTGGTGGATGAATGCAGTGTGAGTGGATGAATGTAGTGTGAGTGGATGAATGTTGTATTGGTGGATGAATGTAGTGAGTGGATGAATGTAGTGTGAGTGGATGAATGCAGTGTGAGTGGATGAATGCAGTGTGAGTGGATGAATGCTCTGTGAGTGGATGAATAGGGGCTCACCCTCGGGGTCCAGCAGCCTGGCCACGCCCAGCTGCTCTGCCACACCGAAGGCCCGCTCCAGGTTGGACCGGTTGGACTGGGTCGACACCAGACTCATGTCCACCAGGTCGGGCCTGCAGAGCGGACGGACGGACAGACGGACAGATGGGAAGACAGACAGATGGAATGACAGACAGATGGACAGAATGACAGACGGACAGACGGACGGACAGACAGATGGAACAAAAGACGGACAGACGAACGGACAAACAGACAGATAGGAAGACAGACAGATGGAATGACAGACAGACAGACGGACGGACAGACAGATGGAACAACAGACGGACAGTCAGACAGCCGACCGGACGGACAAACAGACAGATAGGAAGACAGACAGATGGGAAGACAGACAGATAGGAAGACAGACAGATGGACAGATGGACAGAATGACAGACAGACAGACGGACGGACAGACAGATGGAACAACAGACGGACAGACAGACAGACAGACAGACGGACAAACAGACAGATAGGAAGACAGACAGATGGAATGACAGAAAGATGGACAGATGGACAGAATGACAGACGGACAGACGGACGGGCAGACAGATGGAACGACAGACGGACAGACGGACGGATAGGAAGACAGGCAGATAGAATGGCAGACAGATGGACAGAATGACAGACAGACAGGCGGACGGACAGACAGACAGACGGTAAGGCAGACAGACAGTCAGACAGAACGACAGACAAACGAACAGACATGGGGAGGGACAAAGGAAGGACGGATTAACAAACAAAGCTTAGTTAAAGTTAAAGCTTAGTTAAAGGAGAGAGAAATATAATGATAAATAAATCAAAGGACCTCATCAAAGCAACCTCTGAATTGTCCAATTGTTTACTGTAAATTAATTATAGGTACAGTGGATCTAATTGAATCTGCATGGTGGCTATGTCCATGAAATTGTGTGAGCATTCGTCTGATCTATTATGAATGCTCTTGAATACTGGCCAGTGCGATCAGAGGTATGTAAATATTTTGGCAAAAGCATGTGGGAATACTCGCCAGAGAGGAAATGCCTCGGTCATAAGCAGAACCAGACAGCAGGGAAACATCTCCTTATTTGCTCAACTGCCAGCAGTTAAATAAGCAGCAAACGTTTGACCTTGAACCAAACGTTTCCCTTCTCTCTTCCATCCTGGAAATGCTTCTGACTGATTGCCTGTATACAAAATAACTGTGTGCTTCTGTGTGTGTGTGCGTGTGAGTGTGTGTGTGTGTGTGTGTGTGTGTGTGTGTGTGTGTTTTTATATGTGTGTTTGCATCCGCAAATGTGTGCAAATGCGCCAGTATACTCTGGCTCTGGCCGTGCTCACCACAGCTCGTCACAGTACATACGATTGTTTTGATACTACAAAATACTTGATCGAAACATTTGATATGCAAAAAACGATTATAAACCCAATCATACATGATTGGGCCGGCATTGCGGACGTGCCGGCCGCAATGGACAAAATGAAAGCCACAAGAAACAGCGCATCATACATCCAGCATAGCAATGATAACATCATCTAAGAATTGCTATCATGAGGAAGTGATTTATCAGACCATTGAGTTCAGAACAACAGCACTGCCTGTGCTTGTGTTACCAGACCAGTGCACAGCTGACCCTTCTGAAGAAGACTGCAGGAAGTAGTCGAAACATGTCATAAAAGGTAAAAACTAAGAGATACTAGTCTGTTTACATGAACATATGAATTCATATATCAAGCTAGATTAAACCTTTTCAAGTTGGCAGTGCCTGTATTTGTGTTACCAGTCCAGTGAGTTCAGAGCAACAGACAGCGGTACCTGTATTTGTGTATGATGGCGTTGAAGAGTCGGCCGTCCCTCCAGGAGGTGGTGAAGTTGTCACAGCGGACCCCCACGTAGCCGTCCGTCATCTGCTTGGACCAGAACAGAAGCCTCTCCTTGGCCGTCATGTCCTCCGACTGGCCTGCCACGTGGATCTCAGAGATCTGGGGGTCACACACAGGGGGGGGGGGGGGGGGGGGGACACCAGATTAGATACCGTCATGTGGTCCTAGGAGATCTGGGGGTCACACACAGGGCTCCGATACAACGAGGAGGACCTCAGAGGGCAGAGGTCAGATACCTGCCGCACACTGTATGTATGGGCTATTTTATGGACCTGACAGGAAAGATAGATAGGAAGGCTGGTAGCATAGGACCAAAGGTGGACTGGTAGCACATCAGGTATGTTGGATTCTATTCTTGAAACAGACAATTAAACAACGATAGAAAAAACTATATATGTAATTGAAAATAAATAGGTTTAGTAAAGGGAGTATCATGGTTTGTTATCACTGAAAGAATGTGTTGCTTTGTCCATTCAATCATGTTTTCCATTGTATTTGTTTTGATGAATGTGTTGGGTGTATCTGTTTGCTAAATACACTCACTGGGAGCATAAGCACTGTGGAGGACTCTGTCTTGCCAATGGCCAGGGCCTTCCTGTAGTGATAATTATGTATGAGGTGATGTCCCAAATGCCACACTCATGCCTCCCTCATACGTACTTCTTGCATGCTGTGACCTGGCACTTAAAGGTAGGACTTAACATTGTGTAGCATCTTATCCCAGCTATCTTGTTGAACGCAAGGAAGGGGTTAACCGAGCGTTGTTAGTGCTGGGCACTTGTTCTATGAACATCCTTACAGTATCGATATTTTGTTGTTTCCGTCTTCTGATCAATGTACTTATTCTAGTAAGTAGCTTTGGATAAAAGCGTAAATGTAAATGTACCCGTAAATGTAATAAAGTGTGTCTTCTGCAACTAATGTTCAAAAGCTGGTTTATGTAACTTTTGGTCACTGAATGGTTTTATCACAATTTGATAAAGACTGGCATTGAAGACATAATAGGTAATGCAACACTGCCAATCAATGTTTCACAATTGATCTCATGAAACTTTAATTCGCAGACCTCACGTGATTCTTATACACTCACTCTTATATATCGACATGAAGACTTATCCAATGATTCTTTTTATTAACAGGAAGGAGCTCATTTCTGCACTAAACTACTCTGACCCAGGAAAAGCTTTATAGGACTTTACGGGATGTTACATGTTTGTAACAAACCCAATTCACCAGATAAAACATTAACTCTATTAAAGTAAACCTGACGTTTAAATAAATACCCGGTATAAATCAGACCCTGACCCTAACCCCTGCTATACATTTCATTTTATTCCCTTTTTGGAATCGTTTAATAGCCACTTTCTGGTTTAAACAGTATCAAACCCAAACAGTGTGCCTACCTTTAGCACCATGCTTGAACACACATAATGACCAAGTCAACAACTTTTACTAGCTAGCAGATATTCATGACTAAATCCGGCAATCAAAATGTCAAGAGTGTTCAAGGACCACTCAATCATTCACGCAACTTTATGATGCCAATTGGCAAACTTTCAATCGTAATATTAAGATTGTATCCACAATAGTTGGATGAAGACAAATGCCCTCATCTCGAGAAGTCATTGTGGAATCCAACTTTTCTCTCAGACTATAATGCACTACCTTGTTTTGACATAATTCGATTCTCAGGTTATACCTCAGGGTTTGTTTTACATGTTGTAAAATATACAGCGGTTGTTATGTTCTATTGCAATAGCTATGTCTGAGGCCTACTCATTCTCAGCGGAAACATGTTTCCTAGTCCCAATGGTTGAGCAAAGGGTATTCCAAGGAGCTCAAAGCTCGCACTGGTTGTGCAGAAAGATTGTCTGGAAGAGTGACTGTACTTTGGTATGTGACTTTGTAAGAACACGATTAACCCAGCATGGAATGAGTGTCTCCACTTAAACACAAAGGATTACCGCTCACCAGCCAAAACAATCATTAAACAAAACCCCAAACCTGCACCCAAATAAAAACAGTAAAGCCTAGATCAGCCAAGATATTATTTTTTTTTGTTCACCACGAATAGACGATCCACCCATCCCCAGGCCAGACACACTCACGTATCCTGGTCATCATGTCTATAATGAACATGTACCGGTCGTACTTAAACGTTACCTCGTGGTTGGCAGACATGCCCTGGCCAAAGGCTTTTGCACGTTCTCCATAACCACAGCCGGAGCTGGCTCTCCTTCTCCCACTGAGCCCTCTGCCGTTCCTCTGCCTCGTTTCAGTGGAAAAGTTCTCCTCGCTCTCGCACCGAGATCCTCCAGATCCTCCTTGACCTCCGAGCAGAGTCTGCTCCGCTGCTCCTAAGCTCACAGCTCTCTTCAGCCCGTGCCACGGCAGGCAGACACTCTTCCCTCCTCGTCCTCCTCCACCTCCTCCGACCTCGGAGCGGAGGGAGCAGCAGCGCCGGGCGTTTCACCCACAGACGTCCTGGCTCCATGGACCTCCACCCGATCGATTGAGGCCGCTCCTCGGTAGCTCTGGGTTCCTTCTGTCGTCCCAGAGCCTGATTCAGTACGGGGCTCCGCGACGCGGACACCTCCGACGCCGGCGCCACCTAGCTGGGCTCTAACCGGCTCCTTAGCCGTGGTCCTGACCCCGCCTGGGAGTAGACCCTCTGCAGGGCAGTCAGCGGCGGCGTGCCGGAGCTCTGGACCATCCGTGGTGTCCACCACGGCGGGCGATGGGGGTTCCTCCCCAGGCTGAAGGACCTCCGATTTCCTCTTCTTCCTCTGGAAGTAGCGGCGTCCCTGGTGCTCTTTCTGTCCGCTGGGGACGAGGGGAGCCTTCCTGGGGTCGACGTAGTAATCCTCTTTGGGGGACCTCACGCAGCCACACGCGTTGTTGCCCATGTTGGACGTCCATACGCTGGCTCAAAGGAGACAGGACTCGCGGCACACTGTGGCTTCACCTGGTTCCCAGTGCAGCCACGTTTACATGTCCAACGCACCCGTGTCCCTTCTCTGTTTACCTCACAACAAGAACGGATCCAGCGAGAGTCAGGCAATCGGTCGAGCACATAGTTTAACCACACGCTCTTGGAAAACCGGACAGTGTCTGGGCTTTCCTGGTTTGTTTTCCGTCCTCTCTTAGAAACACAGTCAGCACTCACTCTCTGGATCTCTCTCTCTCTCTCTCTCTCTTCCCCACTCTCTCTCTCTCTCTCAGGGTCGCTCGCTCTCGCTCTCTCTCCCTATTGCCGGCTTCCCCTCCGTCTCTGGAATCTATCCCGACCTTTGAAACTTTTTCTCCAACTCAGCTAATCCAGTACAAACGCCATAAAGGCACCAAGAGGCAGGCCCTCCCAGAGCTGGTCAGCCGCCCAGCCGAGCGGGAAGGAGAGACCGACCGACCGACCAACCGACAGACAGACAGACAGAGGAGACTGGCGGACTGGCCGGCTTCTAGCGCAGCGCCGTCATGCTCACTCAGAGTGTAAACAACGACACCAAATATCTGCCGGAGCTGGTTTCCCGTCAAGAGTCACAGTGTTTGCATGTTTTGCGTGCGACAGTGAAAGCCAACGCAGGGCAGTTAAAAAAAAAAGGAAAAGGTTGATGGACAGGCTTGTAAATCAAACAAGAGTTTCGCCAGTGGAAGGGCTGCCTATTATGGTGGCTCTGGATAACCGAGCTCAGCAAAGTCTGCCTGCCCTCATGGGATCAACAGGACGGGCCTGTGCAGGGCCATCGTATAAAGGCTTTGAAAAAAAAACACCAGGCTGACAAAAGCCCGACTAGGCCGGCCGGTGGGGTGACACACAATAGCATAGGCTAGTGGAGGGAGCTTTAGCCTCCCTGGTTTGAATCAACACTCTTATCTAAACAAATCACTAACATAGCAGGTCAACGAGAGAGGCACGGGGGGGGGGTGACCAGGAAGTGAGTCATTTGCAAATAAACATCACACGTGTTAGCTGACGTTGCTGTGGATTACCCATGCCTCTTTCCCCAGGGAGCTAAACCAATGGGATGTCACTCAAGCCCCACAGCGCTATTGCAGGTGGTATAGTTGATAGCGCCGCATGGCTAAGCTAAAAATAGAAGTGTCACCGTTGCCCTCGGCAATATACTAGAGGCCAATGACGGTTGTTGTTGTTCAAGGTGAGCCATGCCCCTGTGAGCTACTACAGTTTAAAACGGACTGACCTCTACCGGACCGACCGCTCGACTAAGATTCTCTACAGCCTACATTCGTTTTTCATTTGGGTGAATAAATCTTCAGGCTAAATAAAGCCCCGCAATCTATTTATTTGCCTCATCATCATCCGATCGGATGCTTTGACCTCGTCACATGATATATTGTGGTTCAAAGAGACAGTGACCTCTGTTGAAGTTATCAACAAATATAAATTTAAAGTAAAATAATAGCAACAGAGATTAATTCCCCACATATGAGGGTAAGCATGAAGAAAGTCCACATGTAATCAAATACAGACAAACAAACATAGGCTACACATACAGTAAGTACAGGCTACTCTGCCCATAGATGAGTTTTCCCACAGGTATTTTGGGAAAGCTGTTTTGAGCTTTACAGTTGTTTACACAAAACTTACAAAAAAGCTTTTTTCTTTGGCATATTTGACCTCAATGAGATCATATTTTGATTTACTTTAAAAAAAAAAAAAATGGAGGTGGGATTGCCTTGAGCCCTGCATGTTCCTCCCAGCCAGCTGCGGTCGGGGCTTTAACTGTAACAACCCAAAGTGGAATCTTGTGTTTATGCATTGACACTTTAACCGCGTTCCTGGTACTGTTTCAAGAAGAAACAGGCCCATCGCCCCTGGATCGAACGCTGAAGGGCGTGGGGAGACTGACAGGGACAAGTGTGGACTGCACCCATCCAATCTCCCATGCCAGCTCCTCTACAGGCCAAGACAGATCAACGGAGAAGATGCTTTACTTTGACCCCTTTTACTTCAATGCATCATCTTACAAAAACATAACGATGTTGATCTACTTAGTGGGTATAGGATTTATACGATGGGCATAACTATGAGGTATAAAATGAATGGATGCTTTTGGACTTTATTGATATCTAAAATAAGTTTTATTTTCAACCTTTAGGTAAGACTATGGACAAGCAAATCAAATCGAATTCTACTAAGATTCCTCTCCTTCAACAGTCCTGCACCTGTCAAAACATGATAAATCAAACGCGGGCTGACTTGAGGAGACAGATGGGGCAAATTAACTGCATCGAGGCTTCAGTGAAAAGTATGCCCCGGCCTGACAACTAGTGAGGGTCGATGATCGAGAAGCTGGGCTCACAGTGTGAGACACAGCGTTTAATAACTCCCATTTATATTGGATTCTTGTGGATACGTTCCATTTTTGGAATGTAAACTGAAGCTATCACAGGCAAAGACATCGTTTGTACTTAAGGGAGTGTCATCCCCATGTGCAGACCAGACAGAAGACTTTTTCTGAAATATTTGAATACTACGAGTGCTCCAAGTAAAATATGTTGCCCTATGAATACCTATGAAAGCAAATCAAATACTGATATGACTCCCTGCAACACAGCATGAAACAAGATGTGACCAGTCTTCTCAATACCTTCATTCATTTGTATGCATTATATAGAGACATATAAAAAAAAACACATGTGGAGACACACAATAAAGGTCATGATTATACACAGCGAAAGGTTTGTGGTAGTTCTGACCTGAAAGTGCAGAATGATGGTCCAGATTAATCCCAGGGTTAACTTCGGGTTTCCATCTGTGATGTCGTCGTTCCTTATATTTACAAGTTTGACCTGAAGACAACAGAAAAAATTGGTTATTAATTTGTCTGAAACGTCTCTATCTAATCTACTGCATATAGTGCTTCTGTATTCATTTTTGGTTCATTTAAAGGTTGGGTATGGAATTCTCTTTTTTGGCCATTTTGGCAAAATTACTTGAAATCCTTATCATAACCCACTACAGCCACTGAGTTAGAAGTACTGACATGAAAATTAAACAAGTCAATCATCTGTGGAACGGGCAGGGCTCGAAAAACTCCAGCCAATTATTTCCAGACCCACCGAGTGGCATTGGACAGTAAGTACGTCAATCAAACGGTCGTACTGCACTCCCCCGCTCCCCGCGCGTGACCCCTTCATGCACGTACTCAAAGCTCGTGACCCAGAGCAAGCTTCTGTTTGTTGCTATCCTGCGGTTGCTACTGGAGCTAGCTAACTAGCTAATGGCTCGCTCTCACGCATCTGTGTTTGCGCTCGTGCATGATTGCGCGTCCATGTACTTGGAATGGGTGGAGTCAGAGACAGCGTTGAATGAATACTTTCAAAATCTGCTGGCGTTTCGCAAATCCCATAACCAACCTTTAACAAAAAATAAATATAAAAATTGTAGTAATCCTACAGTGTATTCAAATATATTATAGGCAATTTTTCACTTCACTGCCAAAAATATAAATAGACATTAATGCACTTATATCAAATGTCATTCAAATTCCGGTCATAAAAACAAACGGCCACAAGATGGCAGAAGATCCTTTCTAAAGAAACGTTACGGTCTGTTGCACTCCTTGCTCCTTGACTCATCATTTTCTACTCTGATTTCATGCTTTAAGTATAGACGACCAAACCGTTCTAAATGTACTTTGTCCCATTTAAAGAAACCTGTCTACCTATCTCTCAAAGAACATTGTTTGCCTGTGTATGTATCCGTGTGTGTTGTGTGAGTGCGCGTGTTTGAGCACGTGTGTGTTGGGGGCGGGGGGTCACACAATAAGAACAAGTCATTTAAATGGCGACTGTGAATCCATTGTTTCGCGCCTCGCTCGACTGAACGTCACCTCTGGCTACATCTGGGCAGAGCTTCACATCCTGAGTAGTGGGAACTCTCTGCTCTTTGAAAGCCAATCGATAGTAATGGAAGCCATAAACAAGTTATGGATTCATAAACCATGGATGGTTTTAATTGATTTTACCCCGGATTTCAGAAATCATAAAAAATAAATACGGTTGAATTGATTTCCTTCTGCACTTGATTCATTTTTGGAGAATTGTGTTTTACAAAAAATCGAACTAAATATGCTAACTAAATTCTGCGCTAACCTCTGGATGGCTTTAGGAATCATGCAGATGCTAATGCAGCACCTATTTTCAATATCCAACATTGACAACACTGTTTAGTATATGCTACACGTGAACCTCCCAAGATGGCGCAATTGGAATGGTTCGCTATCTCGGGATAATGGAAAATAGGGGCCTATCCCATGATTGACATCTCAAACTCAGGACAATGTTTCCAGCGAGCGTGGCGGTCGTCTTGTCACGCTAATAAAAACAAATAAACCGCAAATAAAAACAAATAAATCCCTGCAAAACGTGTTAGTTTGTTTATTTTTGGAGTGTTCACGTGTAGTATAAACTAAAACAATTATTCACCTCAGGCTCCCTGAATACTATTCACTTCGCCTTCAGCTTAATGACTCAATGTAAATATGACATAATCCACGAATGCTGATCCATTATCACTAGATGTGACTGACTAATTGGTTAACGAGGAGTGTCTCCATGGCAGTTTGAATGTCAAACCAGTAGTCCGTATCTCACCTGCCGTCTCTTTAAGTAGTCCAGGGCTATTTGTACATTTTGTAATCTGTGGAAGCGCATTCGTCCCTTCTCCCGAGGCTGTGGGTCAGACAAAATGGAAAAGGAGAAGAGAACATAGGATCAGAGTTTGTTACCATCGGACGACGGGGAGAAAGGAACACATTGAAGTCGAGTGGTCGACATGCCGCTGGAGTCTTACCCACCGAGTCAAAGACATAGAGGAGAGGAAGCACAGATTAAAGCCTTCAGAGGAAGAGCTACAGCTAAAAGCCAAGACCCGTCGATGCGCTGTGTGCATATATGCGTAGCGCTCTTTGCACAATTTTTCACAAGAATTTCGTTTGGTACAAAAGGAATGAAAAATCGGAACAATGGATGTCAAGCAGGGTTGAGTTCAACACTAGAGTCTTAAACGGAAGAAACTGAAAATGACACACACGCACACACAATTCATTTGTGATCGGAACAATCCAACTGTTGATTGATTGAACGGTCGATGACAGGGTGCAACTACGGTGACGGTGCATGCGCACGTGCCCCACGCCAAACTCCTCGCCGACAAACGCACGTGAACAGTGGGGGTCCGTGGCGTGGGGCAGTGAGACGGGGGTCAGACAAAGCGTGTGGTTACAAGCCAGCGAACGCACACATATACACACAAACGTGCGCGCACACACAAACACACACAACAGCAGCGAAAGGCTGTGTGTGTGTGTGTGTGTGTGTGTGTGTGTGTGTGTGTGTGTGTGTGTGTGTGTGTGTGTGTGTGTGTGTGTGTGTGTGTGTGTGTGTGTGTGTGTGTGTGTGTGTGTGTGTGTGTGTGGTGGAAACAGCACTCAGCCACTCTGACGGTGCACACTCTCAAGACAGGAAGTCTCTCGTTTTAACTCGATTCGCCCAAACCTCTCCCAGTTCTGCCCCCGAGCTCATTCACCGATGAAACCACAGCGTGAGCGGGCCTCCACCACATACACCCAGCATGTGCAGCAATAGACGAACCGGATGACCTCATGGTGACTTGGATACATTGCTCAGTGCTAAAGCTTAGGATGTAAACACCCAAAAGAAATCCATGGCGGTATGTGTGCATTGTTTACGCCATTCATAGTATTTGATATTCTTTGTTTCGCTTTGAGTGCCAGGGTTTTTTTTTGTTGGTTTTAGCTTTCTAACAGATTCATCCAAAAAAAAATTTTTTCATGACTTTAGGTCATGAGCCATTCTCATGCTGCCAGTATGGCTGTTCAAAAGACTCTAAATAATATCATCCTTGGACAGTTACGCCATGATATCCTCCTCAACAACTTACACATAATAAAGTTGCACTTACACATAAAAGGTGAACCTCACCAATAACCACATAGGCCTAGTGGGGAACATTTGGCAAAAACCTGCTCCGTCTCGGTGATACGGCTGCATGGGGTGCGGCGTGGTGCCGTGGAACGCCGTTGTGTTTGGAACAAAACACTGCCTGTTAATGAACCCCAAGGCCTTCTAGGTTAGTTTGTTACCCAGGGGTGAGTGGGGGGGGGGCGGGGGGTCACACCTACCCCCTTATCATCATCCAGCGCGTGGCCCATGCTGCTCAACGCCACATGCCCCCTGCCGAACTCACCAACCGCAAGGTCTTCAGCACGTCGACGCTCCCCGCTGGCGTTACCACCACGGCAACGGGCGGTACGCACGGGGGTGGGGGGAAGGGGGGGGGGGGGGGTGGGAGGGGAGAGGGAGAGAGGACATGGAGCGGAAGGATGAGCAGGTTGACAGACACGAGGTGGTCAAGTGACAGGCAGACAGACAGACAGACAGACAGACAGACAGACAGACAGACAGACAGACAGACAGACAGACAGACAGACAGACAGACAGACAGACAGACAGACAGACAGACAGACAGACAGACAGACAGACAGACAGACAGACAGACAGACAGACAGACAGACAGGTGGATGGACAGAGAGAGAGAGGGTGGATTTGAATGGTGTGTGGACAGATAGACAGCGGAAAGGACAGCCGGACAAGTGGACAGACAGACAGATTGACAGGCAGACGAGAGGGTTGACAGACAGACAGACGGACCGGTAGACGAGAGGGTGGACAGACAGACAGACCGGTTGAAGAGGGGGTTGACAGACAAATGGACCGGCGTTCAGTTTGAGCCCAGGGGCACAGATAGACGGAGGGATCCATGGACACACAGAGGACAGACAAGATGTGACAGAGGGACAAATCAAAGAAGGATTGGGCAGAAGGGAGGGAAAAGAAACATAAATGAAAGGATCAGGCGGGATTAGTAGAGAACAGAGTATGAAGCCGGTAGAAAAATACATAAACAAAGGACAGACTGCAGGTCGGCGCCTTCTTACGTGGGGTCCGAGGGAGAGATAACAGTTTCCTCTAGGGCAAGTGGTAGGCACATGGAGATAGATACCATGACTGTGGATCCCCAGCTGAGGTCGCTACAGCCACCGCAGCCGCTGACTACAATGACTGACCACAGTCATTTCAGCTTTCGCCCATTTCACACAACTAGTGCGTACAACAGATAGCAAAGCGATACAAAAGCGTACTCGCCTTTCAGTCAGAAACACACACAGTCTAGTAGTCGCTAGCCTGCCTCAATCAGAATCACACAGGCTGAAAAAGTGAAGCTGGCGGTAATATAAAAGTAGTTCAACATGGCATTTTCTGTACTGAAAACATTAAGTCAAAGAAAGCCAACACAAGTTTCAGCAGAGAGCTTGCTAGCTTATCTCCACAACCGAAGTTTTGTTTTATCTTTATCGAATCAATCAGCAGCTAACAGATTTGTAGCGCGTGAATTCTTCTTAGGTCTAGGCTGCATAATCGGGAAAATACTATCATGATAACATTAAAAGACCTTTATAAGTCTGGGAGGCCTTAAAAAATGTAACTCACAGACCTGGCTAAACGAGTCACACTTGGAAAATCTTGTAATTCCTTAATCTACTGAGGAAACCGCACTGCAGGTTACAACGACGACGGCCGCCAAAAACACTCATTTGGGCATTTCAAGTCACAGCCAACATAAACTTTTGATTGACGGACGCAAGATTGAACGAAATAGCTCTGATAACATTAGGATTCAACACCCCCTTTTTACCTACACTTCCCCCGTCTAGTTAGTAAATGTTAACCCATCAGGTTAGCCAAATTTAGATTCAGAAATATTGAGTATTCCACATTAAAAAAAAAATGACTTCATACTAAGCCTGTTGGGCTGGGAGGAAATGTTGTTTTGACTAGAGGAGGGGGAACTGCACGAAGCGTGTCTCGCAGACAGGCGTCGCCAGCAGGGATATCAGGTTATGTCCATCTCTCAGGTCCTCGTACAGGTCATTGATATGCTTCCGGACCTGTGAGAGAGAGAGAGAGAGAGAGAGAGAGAGAGAGAGAGAGAGAGAGAAGGAGAGAGAGAGAGAGAGAGACAGAGAGAGAGAGAGAGAGAGGAAGAGAGAGAGAGAGAGAGAGAGTAGAGAGAGAGAGAGAGAGAGAAGGAGAGAGAGAGAGAGAGAGAGAGAGAGAGAGAGAGAGAGAGAGAGAGAGAGAGAGAGAGAGAGAGAGAGGAGAGGAGAGAGAGAGAGAGAGAGAGAGCATTTACATTCAGAGCATTTAGCGTCTGCATTTAGCAGACACTTTTATCCAAAGCGACTTACATCGGTTAATGCACACATTATTCACACACCGACGGCGGAGTCAGGTAAATCATGCAAGGCAACAGCGCCAGCTGTCGGGAAGCAATTTTAGGCGTGAGGTGTGTCTTGCCTCAGGACACCTCGGCACGCTCCTAGGAGGAGCGGAGGATGCGAGCTAGAGAAACTTTTCCCCGGTTACCAAGTTCAACATGCGCTCTAGCCCTCCTGAGCTAAGCTAAGCACCGCAAGAACTAAAAGCACATGGAGACAACGTTGGGACCCTGCTCTTCAGGAGATGACAGAAAAATAAACAGTCTGATTCTAAAAGGCCGATGCATTTAATAAATGTTTACCTGGAATGTTTGACCAAAGAACGCCTATGCAAAATGATGGGTGTGGAGCAACAAAACGTAAGCAGGCAGCACACTAGCACAACGCATGTCAGCTATGAATCTCCTAGCAACTTTGGAATGCATCCCTGAAAACGTATTAACCAGCCTTTAAAATATTGTAATAAAAGATTTTTAAGATCCCCTACAATGATTTGTCCCCTGCAATTTCTGAGCTCAGCTGCACCCTGTATAATCCTGGTCCCAAACGCTCCAGTCAGAGCCGGCCCTGGGTATAGGCAGTATACGGCAAATGCCTAGGGGGCGTCCGTCAATGCCACGGGGGCGGCGGAAAAACGGGGGGAGAAAAAAAAAAAGTAAAAAAAATATATATATACTATATTTTTTTTTTTACTGTTTTTTTTTTTTAAAGTAGATATATATTATATAATATATATATTTATATATATTAGTATAATATATATATATACTATATAATATATATATAATATTATATATATATATATATATAACTACTTAATTATTTTTAGCCAGTGGCCATTACTCACTATTATTTCGAAATATAAATATAAGCCCAGCAGCAACATAAGTCATAGGCAAAGACCTATTAAAGGAGACATATCATAAGTCTTTTCCCACAACAAGTAAAACGCTAGTATTTGAGTTCCCAGAAAACATGTTTTTTGAACAGCTTGTAATGTCTGAAAATAGCTTTATTAGGAAAAAAAATATTGTCTAACCCGCGTATTCTCTCCGTTTTTAAGTCCAGCTATCAGAATGCGCTGTTATCTTGTGTCTGTAGCTTTTAATGCAAAATGTAAGGCTGCCTGGCCCCATTTGACGTCAACTTGAGGCTGTCAAGACTGGAACCGCAGCAGCAAATGGAGGAGAAGGGGTTGTTGCATTTGCGTACTTCTGGAGCTCTAGTAGGCCCCTATCTATAATTTAATATAATATAACATAATAATAATATTATAATACGGGCGTTTATATAATCATCTAATATCAACGGCCAAAAAGCTTTTATGCGCCTGCGGATGATAATTAATGAATAATAAAAACTGTCTGAGTCCTCTGGCTAACTACCTCCAGCAAGTAAAGACTGCGTAGTGCGGGGGATAATCGTCGGCCAAATGGTTGAGAAGAATTGGGGGGGAAGGAACTTTGACTCTAATGAAGTCCATGAACCGCGACATGGAGAAAGAAAGGGATTGTAAACTCCGGGAAGCTGAGCTGCGGAAGCTGCCCTCCGATCTCCCGCGCGCGCGGAGGTGCCAAGCCGCCGTCGAACAGCCGTCCGGCCCAGCAGTCCCGCAAGCTCGGACCGGTGTATTCTCCGGGAGCTGAACTGGCACCCCAAAGCTATGGTGGGCAGTCCAGGGCGGAGCGAGCAAAGCTCAGCTACGGGAGTTAACAATCCCTTTTTCTATCTACATGTGTACTCCATCCTCCAGCGACATTCCTTCGGGCAGCAGCTCCGGCGGATGAGCTCGGCGCCTAGAGAAAAGGGAATTGTAACTGCCCCGGAGCTTAGCTGCAGGGCCTAGCACCGATTTCCCGCCGCCGGCCGGAGCATGCTCAGTCAGGCTGGTCGCACAACAATGGGCTTACGCAGATGCTCTGATTGGAGGGGAGTGGGGAAGTGGGTGGTAATATTCAAATGTGCCCCCATTCCTACGTAGGATGGGCGCGCCGAAAATGACTCGCCTCAGGTTTGATAGCTGGAGGCAGGGCTGCTTGCAGAAATGCGTATTTCACTAAAAAAATCATGTACGGAATTATTTTAAAGTTTGTAAATATGCCGTTTTGGGAGCACCATGCTTACCCACAAACAACAACCCCCAAATCGCCAGGAAAAGTATCTGTTTTCAATAAAAATATGGTTACCCTTTAAATAATGGAGAAAGCCTTTTTTTCTGGGTGCTGCCATGGCTCGTTGCTACTGTAACGGCGCCTCGCTGTGGAGGGGGGCGGGGTCAAGAGCCCGCTGCCTGATTCTGAAACCGGACGCGTGACCCCGAGACGAAAAGAAAAAAAAGATTAATGACACTGAATTGGAATTATGTCGCAAAAGACTGAAGCCATCTGGCGCCCAGGAAGGAAACGAACAGGAAAGAAAGAAGGAGGAAAAACGTGAAAAAAAAGAATATGGAGGTAAACAGTAATGTCAATGGGATGAAGTGCCAATGAAATGAAGTCGTTTAATGCATCGTAATTACGCAGGTGTATGTTGAGGCAAGAGTGTTAGCTTGCTAGATTACTTCGGACGAATAGTAACATTGTTTTAATAATCAACAAATAGCTGAGTCCGACGTGTGGTTAATGTTCTGCCACATTAAATTCATGCAGGGAACTATGGGATGGGTTATCTGATAAGATTTTTGGATTCCGATTCCAGATTTTTAGATTCTTGCTAAAGACAATTCGGTTTCTTTATCGATTCCTCTTTATCGATTCCCTTCATTTGGGAAAAAGGAGAACAAACAGGGTCAATTAGAATGCTCCGACTTAGTTTCAGTTTAGAAGTCATGATGACTTTTTACAAACTGTCTGAGGTATTATAATAATAAAATAAATATTCTTGTGTGTAGAAATTAACAACAATACAAAATACAAGATAAGTTTTATTCTGTGGCAAAATACAAGCCAAATGGCCAATTTCGTCACGAACATTTTTCATGTAAACTGTAAGTAATAGCAGGTTTTTTACAAACGAGGCAAAATGGCGCTAAAACATGATAGGGCAGTGTTTGTTACCGCCTGGGCGGTATTACAGCAGAGGAGGACATGCTGAAACGTTGCTGCTGCTGCTGGGTTGAGAATCACTGCCGGAAGCGTATCATTCATTCAAGTTAATCGCATGCTGTGTGCACAAAATTGTTTTCTGGGCATATTGGTAGTTAATTTCCTCGCCCGTTGATGAAAATATCCCACTTTGCGAAAATATTGCATAGTTACCCCTGTTGTCACCCTTTTGCTCGTAAAATTAAGCGCACACTTTCGAGCATTTGTACGCGCTTGGTGCCATGTTGCGCGGCTGCAATAACTGCACCTGGAACCGTCGCTTACGCCCAACGGTTGCGTACCTATCTTGCGTAAGCCTTACGCAACGTGCGTGGTGAACCGTCATTTGCGGCCTGAGGAGCATCGGAATGCGCGATAAGGGTACTGTTTTTGAATTTCCCTTGGAATGCGTTTTGCCAGTGTTTTGCAAATGATTCCCAAAGGATGCAAAACAGTCGTTTTCTCAACAAGACCGGTTTTTCGATACTCCGTCCCCTATCAGGCGACGTTTGGAAACCTTAACGTTCGG
>OLKM01000057.1:466711-474211 GCA_900291075.1 Melanogrammus aeglefinus
GCTCCCAGGGGGGAATGGTGGCAGATTTGGAGACAAGCAGAAACCTCCTTACTACCATACCCGAAGGCTGTTCAGCCTGTCTTTTCCTCCCCTGTTCCCATTTAAACCCTTTTTTGTCTGTTTTTGATGAATGTGGTCTGGTGGACTTGTTTTGGCTTTATTATGCAAGTTTTGCATCTTATTTTCTTGCATGTGGCTAAGGGGAAAACCCGTCAATTGTATCCCACATTGGCCAGGCGCCCCTCGACTCTCGTTGGCTTTTTCCACATTTGTGAGCAAAATTTTTGATTATAGAAATCGGATTTCAGTTAAACTTTTGAATGGTGACTTTTGGTTGCTACTCCTTCTCATTTGGCGTTCGCGGAAGGTACATCGGCGGAATGAGGTTTAGCCAACCACATATTACTAACATTTATACAGTAACAGACCATGCATACACACCTGTGTCCCAGTATGATGCACTACCCTAACACGCAGGGCTGTGGTCAGGGGAGAGATATGGACACGCAGACACAGTACATGGGCAGAGGCTGCACACATGCATGGTCCCAGATTAATCATATCAATTATTAATGACTCTTAGTAATATAAAATGTTATAAAATAAACAATGATAAATTAATAATATTAAAATGTTACCCGGACAAGAGTAGAACTAAACTAAAATTATGATGGTTTATAAGCAGGGCAAATATTCTTGCAAGTACATAAGTTTTTTACTCAAAATACGAAATTCCAAAAAAACACAGTATTCTGACAGATCATTTCAGTTTAAAATCCATTCTAAATGGAAGATTAAAAGCTTTCCAACCACCGTCAAACCGCTATAACACCTCCAGTCTGTCCTACACCTGCACTTCCTTCTTTTGTAATTGAGTCGGGGGGGCTTTCTGCTGAAAGCCAACCCTCGCCCCGCCGCCCCCCAGCCCTGGATAGCAGGGCTCTGAATCGCCCACACGGCCTTCCTGATGACCTGCAGTGCCTCAGGCCTCTCTCCGTGCCATAATCCCCGCCCGCCGGCCACAGCTGTGCCTCCGAAATAGACCCGCACTCCTATCGCGTTAATTGGGTCAGCCAAATAGCGTCCCTCCTCCCCCCCCACTCATGACTCAGCAACCCATTTCCGTATGGACCCCAGGGCACAGCAGGCAATGGCAACGGCAAGCCACGACAGACACAAATCTGACAGGGATTGGGCCTACTCTGACCCCAATGTTATGGTGTAATGTCAAAATATGTGATTATATAACATTATACATATCATGTGGAATTTGCAAATGATATACATTAGTAGCAGTCAGTAGCACTAGGCCTACAGAGTAATCGTAGAAAGCTTCGTCCAATTTGAGTGAAGTAAACAGTAAAGTAGGGTCACATCTTAAATCTGAAGTTGATCTTATACTAAGAATGTATTTTTTTTAAGCAATAGTATTGAACACACCAAATTTAATGTTTCTAAACTGTATTTAGAAAATACAAGCCAACTGCCTTCAAAACGTTTGGGGATGAAACTACTGCAACCACAGCAAATGGGTTTTGTACAATTCGTTTTGTGTATATTACCAGCTTCAAAGGCAGACAAACTTCCCTGCAAGCTGAAAATGCCATCAACCCCATTTCACATATTGTGCAGTCAAATGTGCACTTTGTTGCAAGATAAACGATGTGATCACTTGCAGGTACTTTTCGCTCTGATAAAAGGTTCCCCTAATTACGTTCACAGTTGCAGCATCAACATAGCAATGTCCTGTAGCAAAAAGCGTATCATAGCGTAGCGTGCAGAAGCATAAAGGACAGCGTCACGCACGCATGCCTTGAGAGATTGCTTGCATGTCGGCACTAACGCCAACAGGAGCTAGGCTAATAATTGGTGTCTCTCGCTTGCTCCATAATGGATTGTTTATACAATTAAGAAATGGGTGAGTGATTTCCTAATAGATCCTGATTGAAAAGTAATTTCAGGACCTTAAAGTTGTGACAACACCACAACTGACTGAGTATGTATGTATGATGAATGATCACTGATTCACTCAGTTTATTTTTTTTTGTTGCAGGGAAAACAGATATCTGCAAAAATACATTGGGCAATAAAGTTCTTACCTTGAAAAGATGCTGGTTTATCCATTTGGTAAATGTCTTTTTCTGCACCTCTGTCTCCTTTCATCTGAGGGGGAAGGAGAGAACAAACAAACAGATGTGAATAATTACAAAATGTGTTGTTCTATGGGTGCATTTATGCAGTTTAGCTGTTTTGACACTTTATGAAACTTTAATGACACATTTTTACTTTGTCCTCTGTTCCTTTTGGAGAAACAAGCGCTTTCTGTTTCAGAAGAGGTCTTTAATTAGAAAGGAAGGTCTTGAGTTGTGAAAAAGGCTCATGCGGCCACACCCTTCACCACTTTAATTTTTGTTCCTTGTATCCATGACAACGCACTATGCGCTCATGACAAGAAAGTCAAGCAAGAGCCTAAAGTGCAATACTGCAAATCTGTAATGTAATGTACGTGACACAACTATCGTTCATTGCGTATAGATTATTGTACATTAAAACTTATATTGTATATTGCATGTACAGCGTTGTAAATGACAACGACTTTTATGCACAGTGCATAAAAAAGTTCAGCAAGTAAAGTATTCCCACTGTATAGGTTTTGCAAACAAGATTGTCTGTTGTCAGATGTTCCCTCACAGGTGAATAAAAGCAATGTTCCTCAGAAGGTTTCCCTGTTTCCGATACAGTGAGATAACTGCCAACATACCTTCCCAACCTCATATAAACCCTGACCAAATGAAGGCAATCATCACTCAGAAGAACTACCAAAAGACGAAATTACTGATTAAGAAAAGCTCATTCATATACAATGAGGGTGTAATAGAAGACCTCTGAAAGAAAACCATAACAGCAACAGCAATAAACATATGTTCTTAATCGTTTGCTAAAACCTTCTGCCAAAAGTATGTTTTTCTCCCACACCAAAGAAAAATACACAAGAAGAGCTCCACGTGGCAAATCTGGGCAGGGACCGGCAGTACACACTAAGCATAGTAACAAGCAGTGGTAGTAAGTGAAGCACCAATACTGACCCATGCAGCACATGAGCGTCACCAGGTAAGCCCTATGCTGTCTCTCGCTCCCTCCCTGGTGCATCATGCCTGCTCTCCGTAGCCCCCTGGGGCAGCCGGCTCAGGAGTATAGTATGTGTAGTCCAGATCCACAGGGACGAGGTCCCGTTCACACACACACACACACTACGATACTGCTAACCAGAGTGAAGCGCTGGAGACAGGAGCCTCTCCGCCTCTCTCCTGGTGCCCGCCAGACCTGCTACTGGAAGCGCCCAGAACAAGTCCCGTCAGGTTTTCCACGGTTACTCAATAAAGTTTTTTTCGTACTTTCCAAACTATTTAGGGTTCATTCCAAACCCCAAAACAGATGTTACATGCAGCCTTCAAACCACGGTTGTGGAGGGAAAGTACATTAGTGGAGGGAAAACCAATCGTCCTTGGTCTGGATGTGTTTTTTGCCCCAGGGTACCAGGTGACTTCTTCTGTTGTCGTAAAACTCAGGTGTGACCTTATTAACCAATGAATACCAACAGATTGAATCAGCTTCACATTCTCCCCTGACTGATCACAGATAACAAATATCTTCCTCAATGGGTGCCCAGATGCCAACCGACTCTGTGTCGCATCAGTACTACTAACCCTCCTAAGGCTTCTATCGGTATTTGCAGAATGATGGACAACCAGTTTAATTGGCTGTGCTTTTAATTTGATTTCCTCATGTTTCATGTCTCAGCACGTGATGAATGCTTGGTAATCCTTTGAGCTTGCGGCAGACACTCTTGTGGGTAAAATAAAATGTGTTACAGTGTTTAATAAGCTACTGTATGCTTTGCAGGTTTGCATGTGTTTAAAAGACTTAAAATAGATGTAGTGAATACTGAATGGTTAAAAAATAATTATAGAAATCAAGGCAAACCATAAACCCTCTATCCTTGTATTAAATATTTTCGGATTAGAACGATCATACAACATGAAATAATGGTTTTACCCCACCCTAATTACCTACTAGTCCGTCATCTCTCTATGGGTTGAGTCATGTGTGTGATCTAAAAATAGTGCAACAGTAAAAGCTGCAGACAGATTCAAAACTGGGCTGCTGCCTGGGAGACACGTGCATGATGCGGGATGTGGTAGCATTTGTGGTGTCAGCTATAGCA
This sequence comes from Melanogrammus aeglefinus, assembly GCA_900291075.1. NCBI lineage: Eukaryota > Metazoa > Chordata > Actinopteri > Gadiformes > Gadidae > Melanogrammus > Melanogrammus aeglefinus. The sequence continues at coordinate 470,937 of OLKM01000057.1, forward strand.
ACTGATAACAAGAGAGCAGCTGATAGGATCATCTTCAATTAACCCAACAGATCAATCATTATTATCAATATTATTAGCCTACTTCTTTTTTTCACATCCCTTCCTTGTAGGAAATAATCATCTCTATAAAGCAAAATCAGGGGTAATAAAAATCGGCCCTGGGTAGCATTCAGTGTAATGCTAGCTTTAATGCTAGCATTGAGTGTAATGCTAGCATTCAGTGTCATGCTGGCTTTCAGCGGTGGGTGTGCATTTTTGTTCATAGTGGCAAATTTAGGATCCTGAAATTGGTAATAATTACAAGCTGGCTCCAGAGAACATCATTAATATAGATTGTCTGAGAGTGCAGTCCGGGAAAGCATCCAGAGAAGAGAGCTATTTGCTAAATGGACTGTAGCATCTCTCAATGATGTGGGGGCACGCACACACGCACGCCGCAGGCTTACACGCACCCACACAAAAACGTACGACAGCAGCACACGTGTGTGTATACTCAATCAGGAAATAAACTAGAAATAGTTTTAAAGATCTTAAAGACACACAGGCGCTAGTATTGGAATTAGTAGTGGCATGAAAGCATGAGAACACATCCATTTGAATTAAAGCTATATGTGGTACACACTTTAAAATAATATCTTAGATTAAAAATGTTGATTGCATAATCATTTGACTGGATATATTTTAGACTCAGAATGAGACGTCACAATCAGAACTGCCTGAAAGGTGAACGTGAGATTAATGGTATGGTGCCCTCTTGAGGACACAAGTAGCCTTTTTTTTTTTTAGCACGATGTCGTTTTAGCTCATTTTGAAGATATCTTTCTCAACTAGTATACATAACCCACTACACTATATGCTAAAAGTGACTTGCAAATGTTTGAAACAACCCAATAGAATTACCAGAAGTAGATAAAAGTGATTCATAGTGCTAGAGGAAGGAGCCGGATCGGATATCATATCTGGATCATCTTCTCTGAGGTGAAGAAAGCATTAGAGACCTAATGACTTCAAACTGATGTTGTTTTTGGCGGCCTATTTTAATTTTAGTTTTAGTCTAGTCTTTGTCTCAAGCTGTCATTTTAGTTTTTATTAGTTTTAGTCACGTTCATACTCTTTTCAGTCTAGTCAAGTTTCAGTCAACTAAAAGTCTAAGCATTTTAGTCTTATTTTAGTCAGAAGTATCCATGACTATTTTAGTCTAGTTTTAGTCCAAGCAAATTGTATGAGTCACTTTTTTGTAAAGCAATTCTATTTTACTTAGTCAATATAGTATTTAGTAGGCTACCTAGTAGTATTGACAAAACCAACATTTGATTTTTGCCAAACCCATTTCACAATTCAAACAAGGTAATATTATTGTATTATTGTTACCTTATAGACTCAAGAATACATCCATTCCAGACTTGGAAGACACTCTGATATGAATTTACAACGTATTTATTTTACTAAACATGTTCCGTCCACATTAGAACGGCGAATTCCGGACTGAAAACGATACTTTAATAACGTTCACTGAGGTGGATGAATATGAACACGCTGCAAGTTGCCATGAAGCTGTCACAAGCTTGCGCTCATCTAAAAAACAAATGGCAGGGGATATGGAAATGATGATTTTTCTGTGCAATGTACTATGCATCTTCAGTTACAAGTTGTACGTTTTTATATTTACCCGGATTAGTGTGGTTCGACAGGGCCTTACGTTTTCAACTCACCACAGCTGCTTCTTGTGAATCTAAATAGTGCCGCGACGAGAGGGGGTCAGGAAGTAACGTAACCTGATGCAGCCCCAGAAATAAATCAAATAAACAATTTTTCTCGATTAGTTTTGGTCAACGAAAATGAAGAGACAGAGTATTATTTTGTAAAACACATTCAGTCTCGTTTTTATTCGTCAACAATATTGCATTATGTATTTAATTATAGTTATTGTCACATGACCAGCATTTACGTTGCGTCCCGTCTCGTTTTCCTCACGTGACAAAGGGTCGTTTACGACGATATTTAGTCATAATTTTCGTTGACGAAAGCAACAAACTGCCTTCTAAGGAACAACATTTTAGAAAACGCTCTTTGCCGCATGTTGAGATTTGTTTAAATGTAAAATATATATTCAATAAGTGAGATAACATAAAATGAGGATGTCCACTCACCTGTGACATGTAATGCAATGTTTCCAAGCTGGTGGTAGGTGAGGGTAATGCAGGTTGAATGTGGGACACAATTTACAATAATAATGTGCTCAATAAACACACCGGGAGCATAAGCACTGTTGCTGATCTTTTGCTGCCACCGTCTCCCACAGGCCCTGGCCTTCTTGCAGTAATAACGGTGTATAAAGGGGAGCTGGCCCTCTTCGCTCAGCCACCCCATGTGTGCATTCATCTATTTTTACAATTTGCATATGAGGTGTTCCATGCAAGGTCTTGAAGACATTTAGTGGTGCAGTACACCTAAAGTCAAAGGCTTGGGAAACAGATTTAATATATGATCAAACGCATAAACCCGTTGCATTACCTAGTTGGTTGACTTTATATATAATATGTTAATGTGTGTGGGAGCGCCTTGAGGAGATACTTTATAGTTTATAGCCCACATCAAAGGCCACGACAGCATAATACCATGCTCCTTCACTGAGAGGAAAGGCTGCTTAGCCAGTTTGTGTAGTTCTCTCCCCAAAAAAGTATTGAAATCAAAGCCACAATGTGTACGATTCAGCTCCTCCCAGTTAATCGCCGGGAGACTTTCAGAATTCAAACAAACGAACCAACGGTGATCCGTCCACTCTGAATGGCTGTGCAACTGTGTGACGTGAACTTGCGTGGCTGGGCAGGCTGGGAGGTGAATGGGAGGGGTTTAGGAGCGCGTAGACACTTATGTAGACATACGATGGCTGGTCAGCATTTGTAGAATATATCATTTATAAGAAGTGATTTTATTGTAAAGCATTATTGAAGTCACTATTATTATTATTTTGAGGTACCTGTAAGCTATGACCTAGTTGAAATGACTCACATTGATCCTTCAACATTGGCCTATGTTCCTGAAGGTTTTTTTATGTGGACGTTTACCACTATTCAAATCAAAAGCTAAGCTAAACCTGCCAATACCAATAGCCCATTGAACATGCATGTTGTTAGTATGTTATGCTCATGGTCTCTTGTTGAACTGACAAGTCTGTAACTTTCTTAGGTGATAGTTATTTTTTAGAAAGAGTTCATTGTCTTTGTTAAACATTTCCTTAACTTTTTGCATGCATAGTTTATGCAAGGTTAAGG
>OLKM01000057.1:479211-526247 GCA_900291075.1 Melanogrammus aeglefinus
TGCGTGCGTGCGTGCGTGCGTGCGTGCGTGTGCTGTGCGTGCGTGCGTGCGTGTGTGCGTGCGTGCGTGCGTGCGTGCGTGCGTGCGTGCGTGCGTGCGTGTGTGTGTGTGTGTGTGTCTCGTGTGTGAGTGCATGCACGTGAGTGGGCCACTAAGCCATTTGAATGTGATGAGTGGGCTGTCCATATGGAGCAGAGGCTACACTAGGACGGGCCCAGGAGGGGCCGACAAAGACAGTGACTGTGCACAAATACACAATGGCCTGTAGCGTGCCATCGCTGTTAATAATAAGGCTAATCACCTAGGTGGTCTGTTTAGATGGTCATGTCTTTCTATCAGGGTTTTAGGAAACGGATAACGCTTCACATTGAGGGTACATGAGTCAAACATTGATAAACATTAGAGTAGCATTAGCAAATGGGTTGGTGTTTGGTTTAGCCATAACCTTATTATGTTAATTAAGTTGAATTACTTGAATAACTTATTTAACATGGGAAGCATAAACATGAACACCATTTGTCAATTATCACTAGACTGTTTGCTAACTGTGTTAGTTCGTGCATATTACTGCATTAACTAATGTTGATTAATTTTGAATTAATATACAATTATTGTAAAGTTTTACCTAGACTGCGGTAAGAGTGTTTTAAAACCTGTTACAAAGCCATGCTCAGCGTACAGACACATGGATTGTAAAGCACACTGATGGACCACACCCTTTGTGGATGTATTAAAGACTCAATCCAATCTGCCTGTGATAAAGGAGATTGGGTTACAAGAACAAGATATCGTTAAAGTGGAGAATGTGTAGGGTAAACGCCGTCACGTATGAATTGGAAATGAAACGGTCCTGTCCTGAATATAAACTCCAACGATCCTGAAGACTGATGATTGGTTGCGAGTGATATTCCTCCTCTGTGGATATGGAGGCTTCTACCGAGAGAGGACATTATCTCTAATGAATGTTTGAGAGATTGTCATCGTGGGGAAAATCACCCTTTCCTGGAACCTAATATGAATAATTTAAAAGAACGCCTTCCAACTGTAGTCTGTGTATGCCGAAGAATACATACCTTCGGCCTCGGCTTAAGTTTGAAAAACCTTTTGTACAACAAAAACTAGATTTCGGCAAGAACCGAAAGTATGTTTTGTTAAGGCCGTACGCCCAATTAGTATGGTGTTACTAATGATTATAGGACACGGGTAGAACTTAATCTTATGTAATGCTTTTTATTAACTTTTATTAACCTAAGAATTATGAAGTGATTTCTTTCTTTCTTCAAATCTATTCCGTAATTAATCCAATGGTCCAAGGAAAGCTGTCAGTTTTCGCTGAATCAAGAGTTATCACAATCTCAAATTTACACTTCGTATGTCTATTAATACAACTTTTTGATGGATCGAAACTCTGTAATTGCAATGCTTCAAGGCTAGACCAACAAGATTAGGGATGCTTAACTACGTAAGTGGTTGGATCGTTTGTTTTTGTTTTGCTTGGTTTCAGTGGATGTTTGCGACTCTAAATAGAATCAGTTCTGTTCAAAAGCATCACATGGTGATCGGCCTGAGGCCCTGTTTAGGAGCCTTTTCAATATGCAACTGTCTTGTTGCACCAACATCAATTCAGGCTTACCTCTGCAAGGTTGGGCCTCAGTAAAAGGTCATGAATAGCTGTCACCAACATACTGACATTTTTTGAGAGAAAACTTTTAAACTGTCTAACTGTCTTAATCCATCATACACCTATTCACGCTCTAACACTGACCAGAAACCAGTGTGAGAGCGAATCCATAGGTCACTCACACGAGCACACACACACACACACACACACACACACACACACACACACACACACACACACACACACACACACACACACACACACACACACACACACACACACACACACACACACACACACACACACACACACACACACACACACACACACACACGAACACGCACACACACACACACACACACACACACACACACACACACACACACACACACACACACACACACACACACACACACACACACACACACACACACACACACACACACACACAAACACGCACACATTGTGATTACCGGTCAAAATTTTACAACAGGGACCTTAGCAGGGATCTCCTAGTTATTATGAGAGAAAAGGGGAGAAACAGAAATCGAACATGATTTGTGCAAATGAATCATGTTACATGTTATGACCGTGGAAAAAAAAGTCCACAGGATTATCTGTTTTGCCATTATGTCATGCTGAAAAAATGATGTATTACAAATGATTCTGCAATACAGTGGGAACACAACAATTCAGTCAACTTATTTTCATTTCGTATCATGGCAATAGAATAACAAGATATTCTAATAACAAGACAGCCTATTGTCCGTCTCTGTCCTACTGCCTGAAGTCATTATATGTTGCTCCTAGATCAATAAAGTGGGCTGTATCAACAGAGTCCAAGAGATGCCAGATCATATGATGTCATTCACGTTGAGTTGGAGCAATCAGTAGAGTGCTGGTTAGGCTCAAAAGCTCTAAGACCGTACACACTCTCCTGTCGAGTGACTCTGGATGTTACAATGCATTACATAGGGATGGGTGCAGTTTTTGTTTTTTTAAATAAGAATTAATACAGTTATCCAGAAGGATCGATAAATGAGTCTAACCTTGCTAATGCTGCCAGTTGCAATTTTACTCAACCATCACAGAATTAATGATGAACAGAAGAAAATACAGTATAAGATTCTCTATACAAAACAGTGTGCGTAAATGCATAGCCAAGGAAAAGCCACATTCATTTACACAGTTACACAGTCATAACTATGTGTCTGCTAGTCAGCTGTCAAGCTGGTTTGAGGCCAATAGCCAATAAGGACATCGTTATAAAGACTTAAACCAATGAGAACTAGGGCGACCCTAACACTACTTCATATAATTGTGTAATGTTGAAGATACAGAATAAACTCAAAAACGAAAATTCCATATTACAGCTGGTATCTTTGACAGAATACTAGGCTTGTATAACATTAGGGAATATTCAAATATAGGTTCCAATCTAATGATCATCCGAAATCAAATGAATGATCATTGTTAGCCCTTGTCCAGCTTCCCCTAACAGGATGGGCGAGCTGTCAAGCTGAAAAAACAACAAAATAATTCAAATTTTGAGGACGGCACGTCCAGTCAGATATCTGGGAGGGGGCGCAAAGAAATACCGGGCTGTCAAGCAGTTCCCTCATTGTTCATGGTTGTCTAACGCCACAAAAAAAACAGCCAAACAAAGCAGTTCTTAGCCCATATCCTACCTTTGTACTTTTCCAAAACATCCTCATACGCTTGAAGATATTCCTTTTCGTCGGCGAGCATGTAACCCTGGGGACTGTACTGAGCCATAGCCAGGGCTCTACAAACTGGACGCTCACCAGCCTCGGATTGTGTGCGGTGCTGCTGGTGGAGGCGGTGGGAACAACGCGAGAGTGATCGGCGCTGTTGTTCAGCGAGAGGAAACGCCCCTACATCCCTCCCTGTCTGCGATCCAGCCAATGCACGGGACTTCCTCTGTGGGCTTCGCGGCTGATAGGTGGGCCCGCTCACCATAATAATCATAAATTCCCAGACATTTTTTCCAGGGTCTTTGTACCTTCCACCTGCATAATATAAGACAAGACCCCGTTAGCCCGGTGACATGTTTTTTTTTTAATGTCGTCACGTTTATTATATCGTGGGATGTGCACTATTAATGTGTGGTAGACGGTGAATGAGCATCCTAACCCTTTCCTATCCATCCCGTAGTATTTTTTTCTGAAAAAAGGGGCTTTCAAGACAAAACATTTCACTTGAGAGTGTGACGTACCCATGTTTACAACCCAGGCACCCAACCATCTCTGGCATTATGGTCAAAATAAGGCCATTTAGGCTTGTCCTGTTTCATTCCAGGGGAACCTGTTTAACGTTCCCCTGCACAATAGTGGCCAATAATTAAATATAGCTGTACTTATAAAGTGAGCAGGCCTTGACATGGTGTCTGAATTCACCCTCTTTGGTGTGATATTTCCTGAAACGCCCGTCTCCCAAGGCTGAGACACGTTTCAAGTGGTTCATACAGGAAAGGATGGAAGGCGTATGTAATCAAATAGGTCGCTTTGGTCATGTCACGCCACTTGTTCTTCCCAAGTAAAGCAAAATTAGCAATCCAACAGATGTGTACTTCCATCATAGGGGGACGGGAGGGGACTCAACTCACCTGCGATCCGGAGCACCGCTCTTTCGGCTGGATCCAGTATGGACCCTCCCTGGATCTTCCGCTTCGAGCGCTCATGTCTGGGGAGGTTCCAGGGTAACGTGTCTCCCGGAGCCGGGGACGCAGAGCCGGATTTCACGCTGTATTCCTCTTCGTCGGAGACGTCGACCGAGGAAGACATGGAACAGTGAAGAGACGGGTTCCCCGAGCTGGAGCTCTTAAGAAACAAAAGAAGAGGGAAAGAAAAACAAGGCTTGTCTCGGGTTCCCAACAGCGTGAAATTAATTAGGAGAATATCCTACTTGGTCTTAAATTAGCCATCGTAATAATAAAATGCTCTGAGTCTCTCTCAGTCGTGCCGTCTAAAATAGGCAGTGTTCATGCAAAACAGGCGGGGCGTGAATCGGTGTGTTTAAAGCATTCAGGTTGCAATAATAGACTAATCCACGCTAACAATAAAATAATTTTAACACAAGGTGAAAACCAATTGTATCTGGCTCCCCCGCCAGGTCGGAGGCAACACTTACCGCTGTATAATACATCGTGACAAGATAAATATCCCCTTTTTTTCTCCCTGGCTCAGACACTCATGTCTGTGTATCAATTAAAATCCACCGAGCCCTCGCCCTCCACAGAAAGAACAGCTCGCTGCCCGTGACTTCGAGTCTCTTTATAGTAGGATCCGAGATGATGTCAGCCCCTGAACAGAGCGCAGCATTTCGCCTATGCCCGGGGAGCGCTCGTCCGTGATGCTAGGGAACGCTGCAAGTGCCCCCGCGTCATACCCGTGCGAGTGTCAGACACCGACAGCAGTGTGTATCGGTGGTGAACAGCGCCCCCCTTCAGTAATGTGTCGGCTGGGATTTTAATACATCAAAGGCAATGGGAAGGAGGTGGGGGGGGGATATTTGCCAGGTCATAGTGGGTGGGATGATTAGCACCATGCCCTGTTCCGATTTGAGCAGGATGGTTTTGCCATTAGACGCCCAGTCCTGTCGGCATTAATCGCATACGGGTGTTGCAACCGAAGTCTGATAGCTGTTAAGTGTTTGCCGATTTAAAAGTTGACCTAAATCTCCGATTGCAGGAAACAGTGGCGCACATTCGGCTATTAGAAGGACTAGCAGGTCCTGAATCCAGGGTTGATTGTAGACTTGTCAGGCCCTGAATCATCATGGTTGAATAACGGGTGTGTTGAAACAAGTTGATAGAAGAGGTATAGGGTGGGGTTACACTGAATACCATTACACTGACACTGCTCACCACAGCTGAAAGGCATTGCGTGGTTTGATCCCCGTGGCTCCATCACATTTCCCTGAAAGCATCCTTAATCAAATGACCTATCGATTATCGTCTTCCATCCTTAATTCGATGCAATATTTTATGGGTTAAAGTCTTCTAAATCGAAAAGCGAAACAGACTGAACAAATAAAATAAAAAAAAAATAGCATAAAGATCCTGCGTTGTTATTCTGATCTAAATGTAATAACAAGCATGTGTGTGTGTGTGTGTGTGTGTGTGTGTGTGTGTGTGTGTGTGTGTGTGTGTGTGTGTGTGTGTGTGTGTGTGTGTGTGTGTGTGTGTGTGTGTGTGTGTGTGTGTGTGTGTGTGTGTGTGTGTGCGTGCGTGCGTGCGTGTGCGCGTGTGTCTGTGTGGGTGTTTTATATAAATTAAAAAATAATACCATGCCCAAATATCTTGCCAATATTTACAATACAAACTTATGTTACACACGTATATCTGGCAATAATACAATAAACACCATATTACCAGTATTATTTTTGATGCGGTTCTGTATCCTGTGTATCATTTGGTCATTTTACCCGTTTAAATCTCCTAACGAAAGCCCATTCCAAAAATGTAATCGCTTTCTATACATACAGAATGGTCCGAGTGAGCATGGGCAGTCAAAATGGAGAAACTGTAAGACATTTCAGGCATAGAAAAATATATAGGCCTATGCATGACGGAAATACTTCACCTTGTTACGACAAAAGGTAGTTTGGTTGTGCAGCTTGTTATGACCCTATTTTCTAAAGACAAAATAAACAACTTGTGTCAACTTAAAATATACATTCGTGGGGAATACCTACAGCTTTACGTGTGGGGGTGACCTGTATAGACTGATAAAATTCCGGCTGTACTCGCTTCTTTACTTTGCGTTTCCTCAGAGAGGATTCGGATTCGCTCTCGGGAACTTCGACCAGACTCGGCTTTTCCTCCAGCACTCGAGCGCGCACGCTCCTCCTGCCGTGGCGTGGACTGTGCCTACAGACCTGCAAACAAGAACACGTGTCAAGCTGTGCACATTCGTTACGTCTGGTGTTTGGATTTCAAAATAAATGTCCTGCAAGTAAAACATAATACATAAAAACAACGTCGCCGCCCATTTACACAGACACATTGTATTTGAAAATAAAAAGTAAAGCATGAAAGTTTTATAAAAAAAAGAGCGAAAAAAGAATAGTTCAATTGTAAAATGGTTAGGACTACAGAAAAAGTATTGTTATCTTTCGAATTCACATTTAACACTTTTCAGTTATGTTTCGTCCAAAGAATGTTTATTATTACAAGATGACTTTTCTCAAAGCACCAAATCCCTGAAATAACTGTAGGTTATTCGGCACTATTTCGTTCATGGCTAAAAAACGTAAAGCTCTTGTCCGTGGAGTTAGCCAATGCATTGTTTTTGCTCCTATAATACAATACTTTAATTTTGAAGGAACGTCCAAGAACCGGAACTAAAGCTCCTGCAACTGTGTGCTTGCTGACGCAGTGGAGCGCAATTGAACTGCCTCTTGGTGATATTTCATCCGCTGTCACATCAAATATGCTTTACATCGACATATTTGTTGTTCTTGTTTTGCGTGTCGATATACGTGCTTTTGGCGTCAATCGATTGTATGTTCTAAACCCACAGACTTCTTTGGACAATAAGCCATTATTTATTTATTACATAGGCTACGCACTGCGCATATGGTCCATAAATAGTTATTAAAAAAAGATCTAAAAAACAATGAATGATAACCAACTAAATGCACCAATGTGTGATTTGGGTAGATTTGGGTAGAAGCTTTGATCCGCCCAGAAGTGAGAGCATGGTTTATGAATCTTGGTTCAAACCAACTATGGCCTACATAGGAACATACTGGTTGGAACCAATGGGAATAAAAGTTTAGCCTACCTCTGACCGAAAATGATGTGCTCGGAGACCAACTGTCGGGAGGGATACATACTATGTCAGAATATACACCAATGATCGAGTGTATATACACATCACATAACACATGACATCGCAATTTGTCAATTGGAAACATTAGATTTGCATGACAAAACGTAAGCCTCTTGATAATTGTCTTTTGAACTATATGCTACCACAATGCACCTGGCTATATATACACATATTAACCAACACACTCAACTGCTAAAACACACTCCTGATTCAAGCACAATGTGTCATTGCAACGATAAATAAAAGACATAGCGGTAGATGATGATCTGCCTTACTCGGCTAGCTAGGTACTACAGCCCTATCCTGCAGGCGCATCATCCAGGGATGCGGCTAGCCTCAGCTACTCACCGCGGCTCCTCGAGCGTCCAGAGAGCACCGATTTTATTGGATGCTCTCCATCGCGAAGCTTGCGATGCCAGCAACACAAAAATAAGATTGTCGCAATAGTTCCGAGCAAAAGCAGCAATAATAACAGCACACATTGTATGCTGTAGGGTCTCAAAAGGACCAAAAACGCCGCCGCAATCATCCTAGTAATCCGCTATGTAGCGCCGAGCTATACTGACGCTCCTCCCGTAACACCGGTCTGAGCGTCTGACAAAATTATACTTTTTTTTTGAAGCCAATCGGGCACCAGAAGTCATCGCAGACTTAGGTTCAACGAGATGACCCATGAGGAGGGAAGGAAGCATTCATACAAGACCAGTGACTCAGCAGGGATACACGTTCCTTTTTATTTATTTATCTAACAACAATGTGTCAGCAATTTCTCTTAGGATCGCAGTACGCAGTAAGGCAGGATGTATCAGGAACCAAAATGCAATAGAAGGGCTCAAGACGTAGAACAATATTTAATATCAACACCCCATTTCAATATGAACCTCACTCGTTTAGTGTGCAAATCACTTCAGTTGTTAACTACAGTTGTAGTAAAGTAGGCCACATTGTTTTCCCTATATTACAATATAATATAGGCCTAGTTGAATTACATTGAGTCGCTGTTATTGTCCAAATCTTTATTTAGGGATGGGCCACATTCCCGTGCTGCAACCTTCATCAAAGTATTGCTCAATGTGCTTCTGGCTACATTCTAGTGATCGTAGAAATAAAAAAGGAGAAAAAGGGAAAGAAATCGATTCAGACTTGACTTGATGGGTGGGGTTTCGGCCCCGCTCGCGCGTGCATCCGAGAACTCTCGTCCGCGCGGCGGAGAAGCCTGGGAGGAAGCGGACCATATACGGACCGCCGTGACGAAGGACGCAGAGGAGGGAAGCGTTCAAATCCGAGCGGAGCCGAGGCTGCGAGGTGCTGCAGGTCCGTGCGTGTTGTTTACAGTGTGTTCGATGTCTTTTAACGGGTTTATCTAGATTTAATGTGCAGATTTTTTTGTGTCATGGTTCGGGACAGAAGTGTGTAGACACGTCTATTGTGGAGGAGACACTTTAAGTGGGCGTACGAGAGACGTGCTAACTACGTGTAGCTTGCTAGCATGTCATTTCGTTACTCTTTGATTGTTCTGCAATGTGTTGAAGGTTTTTTAATGTGCGCAAATATATAAAGTTAATTTGATGTTATGGATAAGTGTTATAGATCGGGCCCGAGCTGTAATTTTACCAATTTCTTATTAACAATCTCAACAAACTTTTAATGTTGTACCGTTATTAATGCGAAACCAATGTAACCACAGCAGGTTCGGTGCCAAGTTCCAAAAAATGTCCTCTTCAATGGAAGAAGACGAGCAAGCGGACGAGGAGGTCCAGTTTGTATCAGTGAGTACTAGTTTCTATTTGAAATGAAGTCTTTGCTGTAACAAACAAGTTCAAAGTTTGAAATTGGCAAATCGCAACACACACACACACACACACACACACACACACACACACACACACACACACACACACACACACACACACACCACACACACACACACACACACACACACACACACACACACACACACACCATTCCCACAGTTAAACATATATGGGTTCATTATCTTCACTATGTTATCTGCTAGTTTTAAGGTTTTCTCTTCATGTCAGCTATTTAATCACTATTATTTTGAAACTAAATGAAATGGATTCACATTGACCATATGTATTGTATATATAGCATATAAGTAATCATTGTTCTATATATTTATGAGATAAGTTGTTTCTTACATTTCAGGAAGCCTCCCAAAGACCAGTGGTGGATTATATTGATATACCGAGTGACAGCGACGAAGACGGTGGTTTGAGTGAAGTGGTGAGTTGGTCAATTATACATAATGGTTAGTAGTGGTATATACGGTTATGTTAATAAATTTACATATTTGGGTTGGGTGGGGGGGGTTTCTGTCCACATCCTTTGCCTGAACCTAAAAATACTGTGCCTTCTTCTCTAGATTGAAGATAAGATTGAGCGACAGAAAGCCCAGGTCAATTCCACGCTGGACCGGCTGATGCGTCGAGTGGCGGCCGAGAAGCGGGAGAGAGCAGACAAATGTAAAGCCTTCAAGGTAAAGCTGGAGCTAAACCAGACGGGTTGTTTCTGATAATGTTGTGACCTAATGGACAAATGGAGATTTTTAACAAATGTAAAGCCTACTGGAGTAGGTTAAAGATTTTCTTATGTCTGCATCTTAGGAAAAAAAAAGATAATTCTCTTGTTTCTATGTTGCAGCACTTCTATATTGTATCAAGCTTTTTTTTTTGGGCTTATTTTAGGAATTTGTTTGTACTCCAATGATTCTCGCACTTTAAATGTTCATTTTCAAATGTCCTTCTTGTAAGCCGCTTTGGACAAAAGCATCAGCTAAATAAATGTCAAGTAATTTAATCCTCAACTGAAGTATTTCATGTCAGGATAAACGAGAGAACATCTGTTGCACCTGCGGTCCCATTTAAATAGTTTCAAGTATATTTTGGTAATGTCCAAACTCTGGACAGGTGTATTTTAGTCACTTCATTTAAATAATTGATGTAGGTCTAGTTATGGCTATAGGAGGTAAGGTCAACCTTGAGGGCACAACAGTGTCCTCTTGTGGCTGAAACCGGACCCACAACACCATTTCTTTATGTCAACAAGGTGGTCCTTCATTATTTAAATCACTCCATTTGTCATTTAGTGTGACTGAATTTTATATATTTGTATAAATATTTATACTAATAATAATAATAATAAAAAAAAAAAAGATTGCTTTTAAAAAGCGATTGCTCGTATGTTACATCATTATCTTTGTTTCTTTTAATTCAGGAGAAGCAGATGTTACAAAGGGCTCATGGACGTCACGAGCTGGCGTGTGCCGCCACGGAGAGAACCGACTACGATGCAAAGCGCTGTGTGGACATGTGGTTGAAGATGCCAGGTATCCGACAAAAACCGAACCACCTCAATGGGCGGGGGTTGCAACGGCACTATTGTAGCAGTACTTCGTGGCTGTTGTTTGTTGTTGTTGTTGTTGTTGTTGTTGTTGTTGTTTTACCGTTGACTTGATGCAGGTGTCAGACCCGGTGTGCTGAACGGCGGAAGGGGAATGGGAAGGCCACAGAGAGGCTCTTTCCCCAGCGGGAGCACCTCCAAGCACACCTGTCCAGTGGTCAACTGTGGGAAGGTGTTTGACAACATTCCCCTCATCGAAGGTCATTTGAAAAGGTGAAAATGCATTCCTATGGGCGTCCTTCTAACCGTTTGGCACTGAAGGAGCTAACGGGACGGCAGTAGCTCAGGAGGGAGAGCGTGTGGGCTGGTAACCGCAAGGTTGCTAGTTCGATCCTCTTGAGTGTCGAGGGGTCCCTGAGCAAGGCACTGCTCCCGACGAGCCGGATGTCGCCCTGCGTGTTTGACTCCGCCGCCGGGGTGTAAATGTGTGCATGAGTGGGTGAATCTTAGCCAATGTTGTAAAGCGCTTGGATAAAAGCGCTATATTAACGCAGTCCATTTACCGTCTAACCTCTATTATGGCTTGTGACAGGTTCGACCACTCCCCGTGCGACCCCTCAATCCACCTCAAGGGAAGCCCCTCCAATGCCTTTGCGTGCGTCGTCTGCACCCGCCGTTTTGACACCCACGAGGCCTGGATGCTCCACCTCCAGTCCAAGGTGGGCCTGCACCGCTGCGCCGGTCCAAGGACATCCCCTCCCTGGTGGGATGAGTGTGTAAATCATTAAACCGAGCGATTCGTTTTCCTAGAACGGTTTAAAGGCCGCCACATGTTTTCCCCGTTTCTGTTTTTGGGTCTCGACCTTCAGTGTTAATATAAAACTAAATAAGTGATAGGAGCAGGTCGTTTTCATAGAACATGTTGACAGAATAACGGTTAAACAGTTAAAAACCGTTGAATGGTAAAAACGGGTGACGGCAGCTATGAAGGCAGAAGCAGTGTACCGGTAAACATGTATATATATTTTTAAATGTCCTCCCTGGACCATCCCGTGTCCAATGGACCTGTAGTGACGGTGGCGGTGTGTTTTATGGCCCCCCAGGTGTCCTCATCGGACCCCGGGGGCCACGATATGTCCCAGACCTGCCAGACCATCGTGTGTTTCGCCTGTCCCGCCTGCTACCTGCTGTTCACCCTCCGGGACGAGTGTCTCCAGCACATGGCCGCCAAAAAGCATTACACTCACGCCCTCGGCATGGTCAAGGGTGAGTCTGGACGCTGACACACACCTAGGTGGCCAAATGCAAACCATTCTAGCCATTTTAATTGCGTAGTTGTATTTTTTATTTTTTAAAGTCTATCACTTCAAAAAGTCATTGATTTAAGATGGGCTGAACTGGCCACCTCTCTGCAACACCTTTCTTCTCTTTTTTACGAAAGATTCAAAGGCAAGAGCATTGCCCATTCCCATCCCTTCCTCTGCTAAAAGTCGTCTCATCGATTTGTGCAAAGGCGTGGATTTCAACGTGCGCTGCAGCGAATGCCGCAAAGCGCTGACCTCGCATCAGGAGGCTCAAGCGCATTTCAAGTATGTTTTCCTGATGGCGTGTGTTTAATACATTTTATATATTGTTAGGATAACGCACTATCAATGATAGCCTGTCGGGACTCAAACCCACAACATAGGTCCGCAGCAAGTCGTTTTGTTAGTTGTAGGATACTTTGTGATTATAGTTCTACCTCGAGATCTACCGGAGTCACGTCCATAATGACCCGACTCTGGTGGGACTCGAACACGCAACCTTTTGAGTCACCTCTCCCATGAAGGACTAGAAGTCCAATGCGCCATCCAATTTGCGCTGGTGAGATTGAGTTTGTCATCCGACGGCTGGCCTCACGCGGCCTCTCCTGCCTCTCTGCTGTCGTTTGTTTCCACTCCTCAGCGTGTGCTGTAGACAGGGCCGCGCCGTCTCCGAGGCGGAGAAGACGGTGGTGCAGATGATGAGGCGCCTGCAGCCGCGGGGCCAGTGTTCCCTCTGCTGCCAGCTCTTCCTCAGCCAGGGGGAGCTTGAGAGCCACAGGGAGTCCACCCAGCACGCCGTGGAGGTCAACCAAACGGCGGAGGCGGCCGTCCTCCAGTTCTGCCGCTTCAGCGAGATCCAGCGCGCCCGCAGGGCCAAGGAGGCGCCCCAGCGGAAGAGGGCCGACGACGTCGGAGGGGACTCGGTTCCGGCCAAGAGGCAGCGGCTGGACTCCGCGGCGGTCGGAGACGCAGGGCGCCACCACGCCGGCGTGGGTCTGCGAGTGCGGCCTGCACTTCTCCCAAGAGGCCGCGGCCAAGACGCACCTGATGTCCGCCAACCAGGTCTTCCACCTGTGCGGCGTGTGCGGCAAGCGCATGGGCGACCTGTCCATCACGCGCCTGCACATGTGCCGCTTCCACGGGGGCGCGCACCTCGCCAACTTCCTGTACCACTGCCGGCGCTGCAAGGTGGACATGCCCCGCTACGAGGACATCCTCTCGCACGTGGCCGACGCCCACGGCGGCCACGGCTACTTCGTCGAGCGGGAAGTGCCCCGGGAGCGGGAGGTCCCCGACGCCAAGCCGTCGACCAGCGGCGCCGGCGGCCGCTCCAAGGCTCCGCCGGCCCCGCCCCCAGAGCCGGCGCCGTGTCCCACGTGGATGTGCCGGATGTGCGAGGAGACGTTCGGCTCCGAGGCGGAGGTGGGCCGGCACTGCGGCGACGTGGCCAACCACAGCTTCCAGAGGTTCGTGTGCGGCCACTGCCCCCAGAAGTTCTTCAAGGAGTCGACGGTGCGCCGACACTGCCGCAGCGAGCACGGCGAGCAGGTGGCCGTGGCGTACTTCTGCGGCCTCTGCGACAGCATGCAGTTTGAGCGGGAGGAGGAGTTCACGGAGCACTACGAGAGGCTCCACAGCAAGGACTACTACCGCGTGGACGACCACGAGGGCGGCGGGAGCGCGGCGGATGACGCCAGGTCCGGCGAGCACGACGACGACGACGACAACGACGCGCCGACGCAGTGCGGCAGCCCGGCGGCGGCGGCGAGCCTGTGTCCCTGCATGGGCTCGGAGAAGGGCGACGACGAGAGGAAGGCGTTGTTCACGCGCTGCATGAAGCGGCTGTCCGCCGAGGGAGGGTGCCAATACGTCTGCGCCCCGTGCTCCGTCACGGTGGCGTCCTTCGCGCGGATCAAGACTCACGTCGCTACCACGCACCCTGGCCTGAACCTGGCCAAGACCTTCGACGTCGTGTGCAGCGCTTGCCTGGAGACGTTTGAGAGTGTGCCGACTTTCCATGAACACTTCCACTCTGAGCATTGCCTCCTGGCCCCCTGCCACGGCCGGGGGCGCAGCAAAGCCTCCACCCCCGACAGCATACTGGACTCCCTGGAGGTTAAGCCCGATCTCCATGGAAAGTCCCTTTCTTAGTTTGTTCTACTTGGCAACTCAAGACTGTCTAAAAAGATTAGACAGGATTGGTATGTTTATTTTCTTTGTTTGTAACTCTCGCAGGTGCTGGCGACGTCATCCTGGCTAAGGTCCTGGGCATCGACGATGGCGCCAAAGACGGGGCTGACCAGGAAGGTACGTAGCGTTTGGGGAACCTTGGTAGTGTGTGATCCAAATACAGGAGTGGCATACCCTGACCTGCTTTCAACACACACCATTCCATATATCAATATGTCTGTGGCACATAATCAGAGGAGATCATAGACATGTAGAAGAGGGATAAACTGAAGGCTTTAAAGAGTTCCATCAGGGGCAGGTGTCTGCTCCTAAGCATTAAACAAGCTGTGGACTCTGTTTCAGGTGACTCAGATGAAGAATTGGACCGCGCCTTGGCTTTGAGTGAGGCAGAAGAAAAACCGCCAACAGGTTTGTTGTGTATTTGCCATCATCCTCTAAGAACAACACCTGAGTGACGGCACACATGTAATAGTTAGGTGTTTAAAAGTAATAAAATGGACATCATCTCATTAATAGAGTGCTCTAAAATCCATTCAGCCCAAAACGATAGACCCCAAGTCTATGCTTTGGTACAAAGAGGAGGGGGAAAAAACAGAAATTAAAACACATTTATAATAAAAATAAATGTTCAGGGGCAGGTATCAGCAAGAATCTGCTTCTGAGCAACAGGTTTGTTTTGTATTTGCCATCATCTGAGAAGCCTGAGGTCCAACGGTGCGTGTTCGAGTGACGGTCTTGAATATGAGTGGTTCTTCTGGCACCGTTCAAGGGGGAACAAACGGTACCGGTCGAGCATAGCCTTCAGCAAACCACCGGCATAGCTGCCAAAGTAATTTCATGAAAAGCTGGTGTTCAGTACAATGGAACAAAACTGGGAAGACTATAAGTTGTTTGATAAAAGTGTGTTTTTGGTGTGTTAGTCCTAGGTGAGGCAGACGTGGATTTGGAACAAGCGTTGGCGATAAGCGTGTCACAAACAAGAGCGTCACCAGGTATGTTTACGTCTGTTGTATGATTACGTATACTAGCCTTGATCTGCTTGCCTCGTGTTCGTTGCGCAATAGATTCTAGGGCTTTCCTTGGGGAGGGTGGCAACATATTTAAGAGCGTCCTGTTGCCGTGGATCTAAATCTAACCACCCACATGCCCTGATTCACCCCCCCCCATGTTACACACACTGCTTTTCCAGATGTCCTCTCATGGGGGTTCACGTGTATTCACTTTCTCTGACGTCACCGTGTTGGTGTTGCATTCTGCTTCCACGTATATTTGTTCCGCACTCTTCTTTATTGTTCTTATTTCACAGACTTGGAAGAAGCGCTGCAGAGGAGTCTTTTGGACTTCTAACGGAGGACCGTCTATTATTTGAGACTTGTTTAATATTACGTGTGCATACACGTGTCTATCACGTGTATGGTCATAACATTATATTTCAGTTAAAAGTCTAATAAACTGTTCTAAAATAAAGCTGATATTTCTGGGCCTTTTTTGTCTTTGTATTTGCATAGCAAAGTGGTTTCATTTGCCAACGCCTACTTGTTCCTTGATTTAAAGAAGGACAGCTTATTCAATAACATTTATTTGGTTACACAATGAAAATCAGTTGAGTCAGGTAGTTGTCTTTTTGCAATTGCATGGGAAACTAACCAACTGAAATTGTTTACCAGATGTCCCTGCAGGTTTCCAGTAGTTTTATAGCACAATGTCTTTTATGTATTTATGACCCCTTCGTGTCTTTAAACTACCAAAAATGTGCTTGGGGTTATCCAAGTATTTAACTTGGAACAAGTTCTACCCATTGAATCCCTTGTACTACATGTTTCCCCTCTTCGTGTAATATGAAACGTTTCCTTTAATACCGATGTTCTAAATGCAATAGATCACTATTGGCCCCCACCACACACACACACACACACACACACACACACACACACACACACACACACACACACACACACACACACACACACACACACACACACACACACACTGCACTCGTGGCACCTGTTGCAGGTCCATTCACTTGAGCACATGTATTGCCCCACGCTGGGGGCGAAAACCCATCTTCACTTCGTTAGCACATAGTATCCGCCCATTGACTGTGGAAAGAATCATACTGTCAGGATTGATTATGGTATCATATTAACCATTAACTATATGAATTATATTATTTGATTATTTTAAAGCTCATTATGCTATGCAGTATATTATTTATTTGAGTCGGGAGCTCGAGTCCCGTTGGGTTTTCACTGTTCCCCAAACTTCGCGAGTGTTCGTGGAGGAAGTGGTGATCCATGTTTGGAGATGTTAAGCCTGGGGCGCTGCCGGCGATGAAACAGTTAGCTTTGGCGAGACGCTCATCAGTCCTCCGGTGCATTTATCGTGTGGAGAAAACTCCCAAAGGATTTACTTGATCATGGCTCAGGCTAAAATACAGGCTAAAATGAACGAAGCGACCAAGAGCAAGTTCAGCAGGACCATGTCCATGGCAGATCGTTCTGGGCGTCTACTAGAAAATTTGGATCATCTGGAAATTAGGTAATCTTCATTAACAGGCCTTTTACTATGTACTACTACTGTATCGACAACCAATTATACCTAGCCATTGCAATTCGCTGAAGAGTAGCCTATGCGGCAGAAATGCTTTCTGCTGAAAGTCTTTCAGTGCTATTCTGGATGGCTTTATTTACATGTTGTTTTACATTTTTATAAACAGATTTTAATAGCCTATATATTGCTGTTGCTTGTTTTATCGTCAGTTTTTCAGTAGAAAATATCATGATGGATTTTTTTCTTCTGCATTTTGACTTTAAAACGTTGTAGCCTATATAAAAAGCACTACAATGAATCCGATGTTTCACCATCGAAAACTACTGGCATGTTTCCAAGTAGGAGGGTGTTCCGTCTCACTCCCATTTTTCTGGTGAGTGCTAGGTCTATGTCATCATCACTTAACGATTCGCTTGTTTCCACGGTCAGGGTGGAGGCTTTACGCGAAACAGCGACCGCGATGGAGCAGGAAAGGGAATCCATCCTGGAAATGCTTCAGTCCTTACAAAACAGTCAAGAAATGCGCAGCATCTCTGATGGTGCGTCACCCTGGTTGAGCTCATTTCTCCTGCATGCGCTGATAATGTCACTGTCTTTATGTTTATTTTTTATTTCAAACCATTAAGAAGAATATACCTTCTTCGTCCTACAAAAATGTCCAGGAAATGCCATTGCAGTTGTTTGAAGTGTGTGTTTTTTTTTCCCCAGGGGAAAGGGAAGAGTTAAGTCTAACATCTAACCGACTTCTGGGTCGGACGCTCTGCGTAGAGGTCTCAGTTGGAGTAATCAGAAATTCCGAGCAAGATGATGCTTTGCGCCAGGCGACTTCGATGATTGATGAGATTGTCAAAAAGTTACTGGAAGACACCAGCAGCAGCCGACAGCGTCTGATGGCCCTGCATGCAGCCTGCGTGACCGAGGCGCCACCTGTTGCCATCGATCAGAAATTTCAGGCCATCGTGATCAGTTGTGCGTTGGAAGACCAGAAGAAGATCAAGCGAAGACTTGAGACTCTTATAAGAAATATCCTCAACGCAGAGAACACCATTAAACTCATGGATAACCAAAAGTTAGATCAAGCCAATGGCGCCCATTGAGAATTGTGTGTGTTAAGATACAGGAGAACGCAAAAGTGCCTATTTTTAGTTACGTTCACATACCAAAGACATGCATATAGATAACTCCTGCAGGGTCGGAATGTCTTTGCATTCGCACTGAACTATAAATACCCTCTGGGTTTCTTCAGAATCACAGGTTGAGTGTAGGCTGAATTTATCTCAAAGGGTTGAAAAAACACGATTTTATTTAACTAGTATACATTTTGATACGTTTTAATTAAATATTTCCATAATTGATGGTGTTATGCATGAAGATAAACGCAATTAAGCTATTTATCTACTTGACCCCACTCTGTCTTTGTCATTGTGGTTGAAGAAATCTCAGTCAGGGGCCTCAGGCCCTGTTCAACAATTCCTACCCTTAAGATGTGACATCACTCGCACGCACACACACATCCTACACCATATCCTATATAAAGACACTTAATACTCTTAATGAACACTATGCATTAAAGCCTTAATCAATTTGATTTTGTAAAAAAAAGATCTGATGAAATTATGTAACTCAAAATCATCCAGGCATTAAGTGTATTAATGCTTATAGATCAATTTTTAAGTACAACTAAAAGGTCTATTTGTATTATAATATGAAAGACTATCTTGATGTAGTAAAATGCACTTACCCTGACACAAAATAAACCCAAATGAAAACATCAAGCCTAACAAATATGAATTTGTTTTGTTCACATTTAACCAACAACACTTGAGCCTTGGAGCCTGTTTTGATTGTTTTACAAACTGGGCCGGACAGCTAAACTTAGAAAACCACACGCAGTAGCCAAATGTAGGACTTTATTTTGGTGAAATTACGATCAAATACCAACACATTTTCAAATCAAACGCAATCAGGTGTATACATGTGTGCCACATACACCTTCAACCTTTAAGATACATTTACATAACTAAATCAATAAAAATACACTACGCTAATGTTTTGCTAAAAGAAAAGAAGAATGAATTCGTACAGCTTGCGTATGAAGGCATCAGTGGAATAGAACAGTAGCAAGAAGACAAAACCTTTTCTTTTTTTTTACAACACCTGAGTGACAGCACACAAGTAATGGTTATGTTAAAAATGTATAATCTGGACATCATCTTGTTAATAAAGTGCACTAAAATCCTTTCAGTCCAAAACGAAACAGCCAAAGAATATGCATTGATAACAAAGAAGAGGGGAAAAAAACTGAAATTAAATCTAATTTATATTAAAAATGGATGTGCAGGCAGGTATTTGAAAATAGAGATGCATTAAAAGGTACTGAGTAATGTCAACGAAGAACAAGGCATTCAGGCATTCAGGGTCCTCATTCAATGGTATCAATGACAAAGAGTTGGTTCTACAGAGCCCCCCTAGTCCAGGCAGCGGAAGGATAAGATTATTAAATCATAACTACAACTCGGTACTAAAGTAAAGACACACATTTCCCACACTTTACACAGTTACTGGTGTTCAGTGTGAAGTAAAACAAACTTCTAGGAATCACATTGTGTTTGTATCGGAGTCTGACGTATCAAGGGAGAAGAAAAAAGTTGAAAATATTCAGAAATATGTTCAGCACATTTTTTTAAATAATTCAGCAATGTCTTATGTGCATTTATTTATTTTCTATCTTTTTGCATTCAAACATTTTTCGCAGGACGACATATTAGGCTAGTTCTACCTGAACGATTTGAGGTTGGACTGGGAAATAACATCATTCACTGTACTATAAAGAACACATGACATGTGCGTGGAATTCAAAACCTACCCAAACAAGCTGCACCTAAAAAACGAGGCTGTAGACAGCCTGTAGTCTAGTACGCAATTTAGTGTACCCCCTCCATAAGCAGTTAGATCTCAGATCTCACTGTGGCTCAAACCACCAGATAAGGGGCATTTCACTCTATTTGACGCCACCTAGTCTGGTAACCATCAGAAAATAATTTTACAAAACATTCGAAAAGATGTAAAGTCCTGTTTCGTTAGTTTGTGTTTGACAGGCCACAGGCATACAAGGCAAATAATACTGCCTACTATTGTGTGGCTACATAATGTATTACTTGAGGAAAGCCCGCTTAGATGTAGCAGTATGAAAAATGTAAACATTTATTACTATTTTTTGACTAGATTAAAAATAACATAATTAAGTGTGAAGACTTATAATTCACATAAACATCTAACATTTGGTTGACCGTATCAACCGTATTTCAACTGTCAACAAGTGTTATAAGACACAGCTATATCTCCTTTTCTTTGCTTTTGTGCCAATATTTGGTTAACCATTAAAAGACATTAAAATATCTGCATCAGCTTTAGAACATTTCAACACTACCCTGACGGTGAAACGTGGTTTGGCACTATGATTATGGTGTTAGGCAACACCTGTGCATCACGAAACACTGGTTGTTATAAAAATACCTTTTACACAACTAAATCTCCCCCATTGTAATATTGTTAGTGTTATGATTGTGACGTGAACAGTGTATATTGAACCATATTCCGTAGAGCGTTAGAAAAATATGGTACAAAATAATCTGCACTTTAATCTCTTACAATACAAACATATTGCACAGGTGTACATTTCCAAAATAGAGGAATGGAAAAAAAAATCAACTTACATTTACAGGTTTTTCGTGATAAACATGTTTTCCAATAAACATGTCACCCTTCTGCAGTTCATATTCAAATTCACAGACCATTGCATTCCAATCCAGCTTGTCGAACACTCACTCATGTCATTCATGATCCACAGAGAGACGCAACCGAACCCGTTCAGAAATAGTGACGCCATAGTTTAGACGTCTTATTTGAATCCACAATGCTAGAAATTAATTTACAAAAAGTGACGAATTAACGTTTGCTAATTTTGATAACGGAATCGATGATAGCTAAGGTATTAACTTTTTTTCTAATGAAAAAAGCACTAATATATAGAGAGATATTGGTAACTATAATTGAAATTTGACTTTATTTTGAATCGTTGCATTTTTGGACGGCAGGAAAGGACGATTGAAATCTTATTGAAAAGGGTATTGTGCTTAGAAAATAAGTGGGAAAATTAGAAAAAAATAAAATAAAAACCATTACCCTCCCTTCGCTTTGGTCTCTGAATATGGCCTCCCACACAGCCAACAGCAGTGATCCATCTGGGCTATTGAATAGCATTCTCCAAGGTAGGCACCAAGCTTTCCGGGTTTCTAGAGTAAACTGCAGCTCCCAAAGGGATTTTTTGTCTTCTTGGTTCTTTGTTTGTTGGGTCGTAAACTAATGACTTCGTGGCCATTACTGGAGCTCTGGTTGCTGACGTTCGTACCTGTGGTATTGAACACACCTGCAGACAGAAGGGTGAGCGGTCAACCGTTGAAGCGTGGGGTTGAGGGGGTGGGGGAGAGAGGCCTCAGAGAGCATCAACACGTACCTATTTTATTGCTCGTGGTGTGAACGACCTCTGGCTCCTCGGCGGTCTGCTGTTTCAGCCGCTGGATGTACTTCTCGGCCAAGTATTTAAAAACTACAACCACAAAAGAAAACAGAGATCCCAGGGAAACACCCGGTCAGTGGAGTGTTCCCAAGGGTCGAGCGCAGCTTGTACATCGCTCAATGGTTCGGTCGCTCACCCTCGTTGACGTTGAGGTCCTCTTTCACTGACGCTCGGTAGAACCTCAGCTTCAACCTCTTGGCCAGACCCTCGGCCTCTTCGCTGCAGAGAAGCACACAGAGTTAGGACTACAACACGGACACACACGCAAACATGGCAGCGGCTTCACAGTGACTGTTTAAACAGCAAGGCCTTATCATGAGTTATACCCCTAACCTACAAATACGCTAAAATAATTCAAGAAGATATGGAGAAAGAATAAACGACCCGTAAATATTTCGCGCTATGACAGTCGTTTCAACACACGGGGAAAGAAACAGCTTCCGACATAAAACCGAGCTGTTTCAACCACAGTCAAGGAAAAACAACACATGGTTTCATCATTTCAAGGCCTGTGGAATCCGACTGCGGATGCGATCGAGGGAGCGCCAACACGAACTCTGGCTGGCCTTGCTCGCGTTGGATCCTATTGCTTCAAAACACCGCTGCTTTTCACTTGACATGTCAATGTGAATCAAGTTTGGTTTGAACCCCGACCACCTGCTGACCTGTATCTGATCTCACCGTAGAATCCACCTTGTTGTAAGGCAGCAATCTAACCCGGTTCTTATTAGGCATTCACAGTGTAACTGTGGAACGCTATTCTTGATTTCCAATGTCTCCCAAGCACTTACTTTTTGATGACCGTATCGTCCAGAAGGTCAATCTTGTTCTGGACCAGAACGGTGGGGATGTCGCCCACCTCCACCTCCACCTTCTCCCTCCAGCTGCTTATGGCCTGGTAGGACTCCCGGTCTGTGGTGGAGAACACCAGCACGCATGCCTGAGCACCTGGGGGAACACACACGCACACACGCACATCACACATCACACATCACACACACACACTCACACACACACACACACACACACACACACACACACACACACACACACACACACACACACACACACACTCTGGATGTTTCACTGTGCACAAAGAAGTAGTTAACGGAGCAGGTACTGAAAGGGAAGTAATGGAATAATTGCGAGGGACAGGACACATGGTGTAAGTGACGTTGAATGATGAGAGCAATCAAGCGGTAGCATTTCAATTTAATTGCACTGAAACCGTGCGGGGTTAAAGCAGCAGCATCTAATTAAATATCAACAACGAATGAAATTATACGGTGGTAATTGCAAGAGCACTCCATTTTATAGGACGCGAGCAAAATAGTAAAACGGCAATCAAAGTTAATATTTTGAATTGGGGAAAAATCGTTTTTTAACCACGATAAAAACACTTCTCGTGCAACTGGAGTGCATTTTTTCTAACCCTTTATTCAACATTTAACCGGAGTATCCCCTCTAATCGAATCCCCGTTTGGGTCCATATTTGCGCTAAAGCCGTCAGTGATGAGCCTGATGGGAGGTGAGGGCTACGGAGCAGAGGGAGAGATCCCAATTAGACAGTCGACATGGGCGCGCTCACCACGGTAGTACGCCTTGGTGATGGCGTCAAACTCCTCCTGGCCGGCCGTGTCCCAGAGCATCAGTCTCACCTCTTCGTCGTTTACGCTGAAACATTCACCAAGGAAATGAATGGCCCACCCCCGTCCCTGCACAATGTCGGAGCGTGCAGCACACACACACACACACAGCTGTTTAGCCCGCGGGGACACTGTGCAATCCTGGAGGACCATGTCTTGGGTCCTGTGAAATTGTGATGTAGTTTCTGTTCCGTTACACCCCATAGCACCAAACCCCAGGCTCAGATCTGACTGAAAATGAAAGTGTTAGAAAAATAAAGCCAAAAAGCCAATTAGAGAAATGGAAAGTGTTTTACTACATAGTATCCGTCACAAAGAGTGCGTTGCCCACTATAAAGATGTACTTGTGCAAATCCATTTAAAATCTAGGCTTAATAAATACGACAGTCCCTATTTAGTTTGGTAAGTATACTACAATATACCGCCTTTAAGTATGCCAATAAATCCTCCAGTCCTTCAGTTCTTACCTCATATGCTCTAAAAGAAAAGTGAATGTGCAAACTCGTAGGGATCCTCAATGAATGTAGCCAAAGTATAATCACCAGTGACACCAGAACAATTTCCAGGGACATGGTTGCTGCAACTTATGCTCATAATTCCCCTTTGATCATTCCAATTAAAAAGAGAAAATTAGACCCCGAAAATCAACCATCGAAAGAATACCATAAAATACAATTCCAAAAGGCACTGCAGTCCTGCCCATCCAGGGTGAACATGGGAGCAGCTTACATGATCTGTCTTTCCAGGAAGTCCACCCCGATGGTCTTCTTGTAGTCCTTGGTGAAGACCCCCTTGCAGTAGCGCTGGATCATGCTGGACTTGCCCACCGCTCCGTTGCCCACCACCACCACCTTGATGGCCACCTCCATGTCCTCCTCCAACATGCTGCTCTGCCTCTAACCACAACCCTCTAGCCAAGTCTAGTTTTGCTTTTCTTCTAGAGGAACTAACACACCTGAGAAGAAGAACAAACGACCATCATACACAGCACACAGCAACAAAAAAAAAAGAACACGTCATAAAAAATTGTGCTTCAGTTAATTTCCGAAATCCCCCATCTTTTAGGGCTCAAGGTTAATCATTCCCCACAAATCGTACATGACATTCTGAGATTATATTGATTTTCCAATGCTTAGGGAACAGCGCATAACCAAGCCTCGGGGTAATTGGTGTATCAAGAGCAGATTTGCTTTGAGCAATGATGCGACTTGTTTATTTTTCCATCCCACTTTAATTGCTCTACATAGCAACTGGTACATTTCCAGAACCTGTCTAAGTGGCAGGAAGATAGATACCGTGGTTTTTACAACCAAGTTGCATTCAATATAGGATGGGTTTACTTTGGATTTGGTGAACGTGGAATAAATAGTTTGTCGTAAGTTGTTTTTCTGAAAGGTTTTTGTTTTATTTTTTAAATGCAAAACTGAATAAGTAATTATTGGATGCAAGTCGATTATTAGTTATACGATTCAAAATTGTTATTACAAACGAAGCAAGGAATTTCGGGGAGGTCTTACTAACTAATGTTGTCTATGCCAAGACCATCCAGGCCCTTACCACAGAATCGACCAAATGTGCTGCCTTAGGTCTCAATGTTGAGGATTTAAGTAGGTGATTGACATTCGCAAACGTAAAGCAAATTTTGAAAATTGCATTTGCTTAAGTTGATGATAGATTACTGTATTATTTTATCTTTTCTGGTCACAAGATGTCTTGAAACCACACTTACAATGACTCCTAAGACTGGAAGACACAGTCCTCCAGGCTCTAAAGTATTATTATGCAATTTTTCTAAACAATATGATAATACAATAAGCCATAATTTGTTCATAATGTGCCATAATGTGCTCTTACACTCCTTGCTATCTCTGCACACATCCCCTTTTGCAGGGCATCCATAAGCCATTTCTACTTCACTCCCGAAAGTGAAATGCATTGAAAAGGTGATGGGCATGGATGGTACTGATAAGACTGTTGCGAAACGTGTCCTCTAAAGAAGATAAATAGTTCACCACCACTGGCATCAGCTTTGGCATCCCCACCAAAACCAGCACGGGCGGAAAGCCGATCGGGTCCATTTCTTACCTGCGAACTGGTTACTCATCCGCATGGATCCACATCCGACCGATCACGGTTACATAAGAGTCTTCATAGTCTCTGTTTTCTGTGACACGAAGAAGGGAAATGACTCGCGTTTAATATTCCAGACTGTGGCGCAAATGTGAGCTAATTCTCCTGGCTACGACTAGCCAGCCCCTTCTTCTGCACCAAGCAAAATGAGAAAAGAAAACCTTCCCGTGTTCTTCTAACGAGACAGATTCCTTCCAGTCGTGTGATTACAGCGATCGTCCTTTCACCGCGTTTACATTTCATTCAACGTGTTCATGTCTTCAGCCATGGGCTGGAAGCAAACATACGCCGTTGTCTGTAGTTGTCAATCCACCCGGGGCCCCCCCGACAGTTGTCCGTGGGTACCTGAGCAGCTAGCGGTAGCAAGTGAAGGCTCCGTTGCCAAGTGAGAACGCTGAATAGTGCGTAGTGGAGGACGGGCAACAAGATGCCAAACCGTAGACGTGCATTCTAGACGCCGCATTGACTGCTTCAACCCGTTGCTGCGGCACGTCAACGTCGCCGCCATATTGGAGAGGCCAATACCGGCCAGTGGCCTGTAAACAAGTAAAAGGGTTTACGGGAGAACAGCGTTTTTTTCTGGATGAGAAGCCCGAGAACTTTTAATTTTGTCCACTGATTTAAATAAGTCGTTTTAATATTGATATTAAACTATATTGTATATATTTATAGAAAAATACATTTTTGTATTATTGTTTGTGGTGTACCCCACATATAGCAAACACCCTTGAATTAAAAGTAGCCTACTCATTGGTTTATAGATGTAAACGTTATAGTGCCTATTATCCAGTAAAACTGCAACTTCCCCGTTTACTGTTTATTAACAAGCCAGTCTCGACCTCTCCAATATGGCGGCTGATATTGACGTACAATCCAAAGGCCAATGCAGCATCTTTGTATGTATGTCTATGTGCAAAACGACCGCGTTGTGTCGATGGGCTTCCGTAGGCCTACCTCAAAGAAATCGCAAAAATAAACATAAAACAATGTATAACATTTTCTTACGAAAATAAAAAGAGCCAAAAACGCATTCGAATGTAAACCATGAGGTATTTAATAAAAATAAGGAAAGGAAAGGCAATTACATTAATAATTATGTGTTTATATATTGACTATAATGTTAATTAATTGTTATATATTGCTGTAATAAGAATATAATTGTGATTCAACGTGTATCCAGATAATTCAGATCCACGCCGCAGATAAAGTATTCACATTAATTCATGTATTTCCCAGTAGGCTACTCTGAATGAATCTTCAAGACTAATAAATGAACTGTAGTTTTTGTTTCACATATAGTGAAACATATTATTTCAGAAAATAAAAATCTATATATACAGTAAATGAGATGCAACGGCGACACATCCACGGTTTTAGTTTAGGCCAAAAATATACACCATTAAATACAAGTATATGAAGTGACTGCCACTCAAAGATCCGATGAAGGGTATGAGGGATGTCGAAAACTTGAGACTGGGGGGTAGTTGTCACTGTTACTCTACACATCACGTAATTTTTTAATATGCTCAGGCATAACTTCAAGGTCTCTGCTGTCAAGCCCACTGTATCGGACATATATACACAAAGATATAATGCAAAAAGTATATGTAACTGTCTGTATGAGAATAGGGCACAAATGCCCTTCTTTTTAGCAAAAGCTAGTGAAAATGATGGTCGGCTTGGATGTGGGAACTTTAGATATGAAATTATAAGTCGTAGTGGGTTTTTTTTTAAGGGTCCATAATATTCAAAGGTCGTTCATGCAGCAAAATAAACTTTTATGAAGCGTAACCGGACATGACGCATTGCAATGGCTCTGCCTGATTGGTTCCTTCTGCAGGCTGCCAACGACGTCACCGTTTACCCGCGCTCGAGGAACAACACAGACAGTGCCGTTTGGCGGGGTTTGGCAGTGAAGACCGACTCCACTTCAAGTTGGTAATGACAGCTTTATTATATTTTACATTAGCTCCACTGGTGGTAGCATGTCGACGGATTGTGTATAGTACAAATCTGGAAGGAGAAATGGCTTTCGCCTTAATGGCTTAAGCGTCACCAGACATTGACATTATAGCTAGCCGGATTAGCAGGTTGAGAGGTATCGGGCGTGTGTTTGGTTCTGCTACCGTCATAGGATAGCAGCACCAGAAGCACACTCTACCTTCCTCTAAGAACAGGCTGGTATATGATGAAGTTAGGATATGAACGAGGTGATGTTCGAAAGTTGTGTTGCTGGCATGTGCTACTTCATCAGAACCAAAAGCAATGAATATACTCATTCCTATTTCAGAGTACCTGTATGTTTTCCTACCATTTGAAGTAGGCTACAATTGGTGCAGAAGTAATTTTTGGGAAGTAACACAGATCGGCACCCAACCAATATTACCCAACCAGTTACCCTCCAGGGAGTTAAAGAGGATGTTACGACCTATTGGGTCTGACTTCCCTCCAGCACTGCCCTAATCATGAAAATACTAATACTCATCTGATTTAATTTAATGATGATGACATACACAACAATATTGCACCTCTACGAACAGCTTCGACTCATCCTCTTTGTAGCAGCATAACTTTTGGTTTCACAAAAATCTGCGTTTGCAAACCATGGTCAAGTAGTTTAGTCTGAAGGGTAAAACACTTGTGACACACACAAAGGTGCTACAACAAGAAACATTGATTTATGTTAAACCAAAGACGTGCTGATACAAAGAGTTTGACCCAAGCTGTCCATAGAGGTGCACTATTGGGGAGTTTATCACCATTTAATACAATCAGATAATTGTATTTTCATGAATAGGGTGCTCCATGGAAGGAGCTTAATTAGTAGCTTTCGGTTAGGGTTTCGATATCATTTAGACGAGGACCGTTCACCATGTCAACATTCTGAACTTGTCATGGTGTTTGTGTTGACTTCGCCACTAGGAACCATGCAGTTTCCTTCGAGAAAACGGAGGCTGATTGCCAACCCAAAGTCGGAGCTCTATGGACATTGTCTGCAGTTCTACGGGAAGCCCCCTCTTGAAAACATATCGCTCACCGAGTTTGAGACGTTTGCTGTGGACAGATTGAAACGTAAGACTTGCCTGTTACTCTTGTGATTGTTGTATCAAAGGATCCTGCTAAAATATAGCTGAAGAATCCATAAAAAACTTGTTACTGATTATTATAATTATATGTGTTTACATTCCAGTGTTGAAAACGGTTGAGAACTTGGGAGTGTGTCAAGTGAAGGGATCTGAGCCCTACAGGAGTAAGCTCGATAAGGAGTTTTCAAACCTACACTTTCCATTGAAAGCCGAAGTTGTAAGTATTGTGCTGAAGCTTACGCCAAACCATTTGGCGTAAGCTCTTTTCCCCCAGTATAGGTGTTGCTCTGATCTAAGGTGATGTGGCTCATTGTTTATCTTGATTGTGTTTTGGCAGAAGGAGGAAGAGGTTGGGCCTAATGAGTATGAGAAACGAAGAAAAGACCACATTTCTCACTTCATCCTCAGACTCGCGTACTGCCAGACGTAGGTTCCACAATGCGCCCTTATTTGAATGCCCCTTATTTAGATGCGTTTTAGAACAGGTTTACCTTGATGTTGTATTTTCTAACGTCTGTTTTGTTGTCCATGTTGCCCTAAAGAGAGGATCTCAGGAGGTGGTTCATTCAGCAGGAAGTGGACCTTTTCCGATACCGTTTCAACTCCCTGTCTTCAGCCAACAAAAGTTCTTTCTTGCAGCACAATAACCTGCATTATGAGACGGTAAGGCCTGTACAACGCCTTATTGAGAACGGATTATAAATGCTACATTTTGGTGTGAGGCTCCATAAATGACTTGCTGTGCTCAATTGTTCAAGAGTGTAGTGGGTGTAGCTGGGAATTCAGGACTGGTAATCATCATAGAGACATCGTCTCTTGGGGTATGGTGTGTTCGTCTAAATCCAAAGTTAGTTGACAACCTGAACTACGTTACTGGATTTGTTAAACATGAAACTACATGGGTTCCTCCAGGCCAATTGGAATGTCACATGGCATGGATCATATGGCAAAAAAAACGTTTCAAAGAACCCTCTAAAAATCTTGCCCATAGCTCAAACATTCCACTAGATGGCGCTGTTGATCATGGTACTATGCTATGTCCCTCTGCCCCTATGCATTTTCCCTTAAAATGTTATCTTTATCCCTTAACAAAAGATCATGACAATATCAAAGGGGAAGATGAACAGAAAATGTTTTAATTTGACATTTGTTACTATTTTAGTTGGGGGACGAGAGCACGAGAGACGGGTCATTATGGAGCAGGGATGGTTAAGGGGTCTGGCGCAACACGGATGCGGGGACTTGTGGGATTGAACCAGGACCTTTCAGAGACGAGCCACTGGCCCAACCGGCCCTCCTACTCCTACGATGTATTGATCTAAGACCTCAATACATCGCCTCTACATAATGGGTGCATGTTGGCATCGGCTGTTATTAGCAGAATAAAAAAACATCATTCATTATTCAAGCTAATTCAACTAAACCCTTTGTTTTGCTCTGACCTTTTCCTTGTGCCTCAGGATTAGTGATAACGGGCTGAAAGGCTTGGGTTTATGACTGCCTTTTGAGTAGCAGCAATAATAAAAGGCCTTTAGTGTGTACCACAGCCTGAGATGGTGAAATGACGCTCCAATGGTTGTACATTGGGCATGTAGAGTTTCTTATGGTTATCGTTGGGGATGCTGACATTCAGTGGAGTTTAAGATCATAGTTTGAACATTTATTTGATGCAATGCATTTATCTCCTAATTAATCATATCCATTATTTCGTTACCTTCCAATTTGAACAATACAAACTAGTACCATCTCGTATTGCGCTTTATGTCTCAACAT
Source organism: Melanogrammus aeglefinus (assembly GCA_900291075.1). Taxonomy (NCBI): domain Eukaryota; kingdom Metazoa; phylum Chordata; class Actinopteri; order Gadiformes; family Gadidae; genus Melanogrammus; species Melanogrammus aeglefinus. The sequence continues at coordinate 509,309 of OLKM01000057.1, forward strand.
TGTCAAAGAATTCCGTTCCATTTTTTTTAAATGGATCTAATCCGTCTGCTTTTTTTTTTTTAAACATTCAATGTATCTACGTCTTGTACTCTTGTGTTTATTTCTGTCAATACAATTCTTCAGGTTGGCCTGGAAGAGAAAATGGCCTTGTCTAAAAAACTGATCCACTCCAGCTACGCCGGCAGTGGCAGCAAAGTGGAGATCCAGGACTACTACAAAGTGAGTCATCCTGTTTCCTTAAACGCTCTCTGCCTTCGTGGTTTACAAAAACGCGGCATTAAACACGACACAGAAAATGCCATTCGTAGCGTATCTCGCTTCCGTAATGTGACACGTAGCCGGTAGGAGGTAGGAGCAATGTGATTTGGGAGACGTACTGGACTTTATTGGTTTGTGTTGCAGCGACAGCCCGAGCTGTCCGCTGTACGCTCGACCGCTGCAGACGGTGTGTTTATTTGTGTGGCTGAGTGGAACACTGGCTGTTATTATGGATTTGAGCTGTTCACACTAAAAAAATCAGCTGTCGCGGAGCTATGCGAATGGGTCATGAATAATACACAAGCCGGTTGGTGGGTTTTGTTCTATAGGTGAATCACTTGACTGTGGAAATAAGCTAACAAGGTAGACATGTCAATTTGGATAAAATAACATGACGTTTCTATTCCGACTTTCATTTTCTGTTAGGAGAATTGCTTTCCAAGATCATCCCCTGATTTTGTTGGTGATTATGAACAAGGGTTTAGTTTATTCAGGATAATCCACTGCATGCGATCACTGAGTTCTAAAAGCAATCTCCCTCAGAACCCTTATGTCACAGCCAGTCCATACCATGAAATGCAAAGTTGGCTCCGTTGCAGTGTTAATTGAAAGCTGGGGCTTTGCATTTATAAGAATTACCCAATGTCCTTCCTGCTTAGAATTAAAAATGGAATCAAACTGGGACTGGTTCATATTTTATCCGGACCCATTTATTACAGCTAAACTCTTATCGATAACCTTTTTTGCCACATTTTCCTCCTGCTTTGGTGTGAACATGGGTTCATGTGAAATCTCTGCATGAAGTGCTGAGACATTAAAGCAATCGTGGTCTACTAAGTCCCTCATTTAGAGAGCTTTTGAATCCTAAGTAACCCTTCAGTGATGGAGAAATTTCAATATCTTCATGGACAACCTTGAAGAATCAGTTGAAGAGCTTGAATAATACATATAGACATTTAATTAAGTTTTCCATTATTTATTTTACCTTTCCTCGCTGCCGGATAGGTGCAACTTTGTAAGCCTTCTACTTAGGGCTCTGTTTTGCAGAGGACCTCACAATATGACGTGTATTACGAAAGATGGGTCACGATAACATTTGATCAGGATACCTTGTGACACATCATTAACTGAAAATCTTATAATAGAGTCTGTTCTATCACCATTTATTCCAAAATAAGTCCAGGCTTTAGATTTATATGTGGACGGCACATTTCCTAATTTCTTTCTCTGGTTCTCCATATTTGTTATGACTGGTGTGGGAGTTTTACTTGTTTTTTTTCGATTATAATCATTACCTTGGCTTGTATGCGATATGAATGAGAAAAGCATCGGTCTTCTGAAGAGACTCTTTACTCTTAGGTAGTCATCCGGTGTTCTAGACCTTCTGTTCTAACCCAGTATGGGCTATTATTCAGGCCTGGGAACCAAGGTGACGCACGGTAAGACAACAAAGGTAGAGAATGTTCAGACGAGGACGGGGATAAGTTAGAGATGATTGTGATACATGGCTCAAATCCCAGAATACCAAACATGACGGTTGGTTGGTGGTGAAGCCATTTTAGGGCATTGCTTGATAACAACCCTGGTTTGGAGCTTATTGGAGGAATCAGAGAAGCGACGATATAAAAACTGTTTGCCGAAACATGAAAAGCAGGTGTTCTGCAGGCCAGCTCGGCTTTTGTATTACTTTGGCAAAGTTCCTAATAACAGTCGTGAACTTTATTCAGTGGTTTATTTTCTTGATAGAATTCAAGTGTTGTGCTTTCCACAAAACCAGCTCCCCTGACCTCACCAAAAATCAATTCTTTCTAGTACCAAAAAGTAAAATGATTGTATTTCTTACATTAAATCTATATACATTTACATTATATTCATTCAGCGTACACTGATGACTTGGGCAACCTTCAATTAGTGCTTTTAACCATGGCCGAGGTATTTTGCAACGGAAAATGTATACATGCTCAAATATGCCAAGCATTATTTTAAAATGTATTTTTTCGAGATACTTGGCATCGGTGTATCCTATCCATACAATACATTTGTTTCCCCCACCCTACCGGTCCTCAAACGCTCTCTGGCGTCATTGGTCGGGTCTCGTAGGTCCCCTTCCAAGATGCCCTGGATCTGGTGAGGAACAGGAAGGCGTACCTGAAGGCGGGCTACGTGTACATCCCCCACCAGGACATTGTCATCACCGTGCTCAACGACTTCCGCACACAGCTGTCCAAAGCGCTGGCGGTAAGTGGCAGCCTTGCATCGACGACGTGGCAGAAACCTCTCAAACCCCCCCCCCCCTCGTTATTGGAACGTCGGAACACTGTGGGAAGATGTGATGTAATGTAATGTAAAGCAATTTTTATCGGGCAATTTGTGTCATGGTGTCCAATCACACAAGCCAGGCGGTAATGTATTTTTCACACTTGTGTTTGGTAGGGTTGCATATACCGCTCATGGTGCAAATTGGACGCAGGTCGGACCACTTCAAGTGAATGTGGGAAAATTGCATCGAGTCCGCCTTCGGAAGCTGAATATGCTGATTCGTGTTATCGTGTGGTGCTTTCGCCCCTCATTTGAAGGCCTTTAAAGTTTGTCACATCCATTTCAGCACTTGGATATGTTTTTCCATTCCCCCATCCACCTTCTCCCAGTGATCAATACATTAGTGGGCTTGCTCGCAGCCACGATTTCGAGCAATTTTTCCCATTAAAAGTGAATAACAATCCTTTTGACGGTTACTAAAAGTCTCCCGAAGGTCACCGAAGAGCCCCACACAAATAATAGTGATACAAGTTTTTGATTTCAGCTTTGTTGCGGTAAAACATGTCCACAGAGGAAGACAAAAGTAGAAGGAACGCTTTTCCTCTGCCAAATGGCCGCTCTGAGTGGATGCTCATTGAAATGCAGGACAACAACCTCGCTCCCAAACATGTTATGGCATCCAAAAGAAGGCCTGAAGGATGGCGCTTGTTAGATTGGTTCTCTCTTGCAGTTTTTTGTTTGGTTTGCGCGGATGTGTCATCATATTGAGTTAGAGTTCTCCGACAGGCATAGCTGCTATTGGGTTCCACAATGCCTTTAGCATAGTTAGCCCAGTCGTGGGTTTACTTCCATCGGATGGATTTTGAGGTTTATTCTGTTTCTTTAAATATGCAAGCAAAGGAAATGAGGAGGGAGACTCTGAACAGAAACTTTTAATTGTTTGCTGTTGTCCTTTCACTAGAATGTTTTATCTTCTTATGCCGAACAATCATATATTGTTTTCCTTATTAACTGTCATGAATAAAATTGACTTAATTCCTGAATGCTTCAAACTACTTCAGTGAACACACAATAATACTTACCATGTAGACCAGTTTTGTGCCTGGTTAATTTTAGTGTGCGTATAATCAAATAAAGCCCCCCTGCAAAGCATATAAAGGTATGCAAAAATAAATGTAATTATTCCAACAATATTGTTCCAAGATAAAAAAAACGCACAAATCATTGTACAGGGAGCGTTTGACATATAATCCTAAAAAAAAAAACGATACGGTATGCAAAAATGACTGCAAATGGACATCCACGATATATGTACCACAAAATCGAGGCAATGATACTGCTTGAGGTAAATGATCTGAAATGATTGCCAGAGAATAGTCCATGTAACCCGTGACCATTTTTGTAGTCGGTCACCTGTTCCCGACATGTAGCCTGGTCTGTAGTCCTATGCCCTACACCGGGGTCGCCCAAGCGTTTACGAGCCGGCCAAGATCTATTGTTACAGCCGCCAGTCTGCCGAGATCTACCAGTCATTTTACTGATGGCCTGCGAACGTTGCCAGATTGACAACATAACTGCTAACCTTTTCCTCAGCTCCGCTCGCAGTCTCCGTCACTCTGTGCCGCTCGCTGGATCTTACCCCCGCTCTGGCACCCACCCACTCGCACACACATTACGCGCTGCCCTGTTCACCTCTGCATGTTCAGCAACGTTTGTTCTGTGTGCCGCACCTTTCCCGGCCCGGTATTTGTTTAAAGAAATTGCTCGAGGGAAAGTTCTGTCACAAAACTATATTCTTATGTTTCCTTGCACATTTTTGAGTGGGCATACGGAAATCAGGGGATAAGGCGTACCTCGTCAACTGCGCCAATCTGTCATTAACCATGTCATCAAGTATTTGAACAAGTCTAAGTTAATTGTCTTCAGTACACAAACCGTTGCCTCTTCTTTCTTTGTGTGCTTTCGGATAAAGAAAAGCTTAAATCGCAACAGGATTAAAAATACATGAAATCTGGGCGGGATTTTTACCTGGATTTGCCAATTTGGGCAAGCTCTCTTACCCAATCACGCTCACGGGTTGTGGGCTTTTGCTTAGGCTGCAAATCAATGAATGATGAACTAATCAGGGTAGTTGTCCAGCAACACAGATCCAACAAAACCTTTTTCGCTTGCATGTATACTTTTTAAGGTCAGTATATTTTTATGGGCTCAACGGACGATTTGACAAATGGTATTAGAGACCAAACAACTGGTTGAGGTAGAGGACAATGTGACATTATTTGAAGGTGTAGCTAGGCTGATGTGCCCCCCCCCTCCCCTCAGCTGTCAACATTGAACACATGACTCGTGTGAAAATAAACCCCACCAAACCTTTTATGTAAAGTCAATTAAAAAAGCACCTTTTGAGTATGACCCTGTCAGAAACCTTGTAGAAGTTTGACAACGGATAATGCTTAAACAGCATAGCGCTTTTTGTAAACGTGTGCTAAATGTGCTCAATCTTGGAACCTGTCATGGTTTTATTTTTTTATTTACTTGGACATTGAAAGTACATTGTGAATGCATTCACTAGATGTCCATGTGATATGAATTTGGCATTACATTTTGACATTTCACGGTTTTCTTTTTCACCGTCGACGTCTGACTTAGATATGATTTCAATTTGGTCTGCAATGTTTTATGTAAATTGTTGCATTGGCCATAGTGATAATATCTTGGAGCGAGCCACCAATGTTTTGTTAAGAAAATGGAAAATAAAATAGGCCGCTATGCTAATTAGAGAGCTGGTGTTTCCAACCAATCAGCATTTAAAAAACACTTTGTTCCTTGCCTTCAAAGGTTTCTCTGAGGTTTTTTTTTTTGGCCAGGAAGCAAATGATTTTTGACTGGCCACCAAGGACACCCCTTATCTGTGCCAGCGATTACACAGCTTGAAACTCCCTTGTTGTGAATGAAAGCCATTTTTAAGGGTGCACAACATATGTAACCGGATATTCTCTGGCATTATCTGGGTATGCAGTGTGCATTCAGAAAGGCATAAATTGCCGTCATGCTCTAAGAAGGACGACATTAAATATGTTCCTAAAAAAATTACACACAGTAGCTATGCATAGGTAGGTAGATGAGGTATAATAACCGTTTTGTTTTTTTTTGGAAAAGTTTGTCAATTCGTTAAACAGAAATCGAGATTTCACATTTACCATTTAGTCGATGCTATACTCCGAAACGTCCAATACCGTGAGGATACTGCTGCACGTTTGCAAACACCAAACTGAACATGACCCCTGACCCTGACCCTGACCCCTGCAGTGTTATTGCCTCACTCCTGCAACCAACTTCTACAGTGCCATTATTTTTATGTATTTTATATATGAGACTCATATCAGTTCGTCCCCAATGGGGTTGTTTCCTGCCAGGGTTTGCTTACATCCTCCCGGCTAGGCACAGCTCGGGGGGTGGTAAACCATAAAATACCATTTCATCACTCCTTCACCCCCAACTATTGATAGGGAGCTGCCACTCTGTATTCACTAGCCTCCCTCCCCACCTCTCTCTCGCTCACGTGTGTGTGTGTGTGTGTGTGTGTGTGTGTGTGTGTGTGTGTGTGTGTGTGTGTGTGTGTGTGTGTGTGTGTGTGTGTGTGTGTGTGTGTGTGTGTGTGTCTTCTTAACACTCACTCACATATTTATATATACCACCGGCAGGTGCAGCTAAATCACTTTTTCCTCCCCAATGTTCTGCCACAAAAGTAAACCTGTCCAATATGAAGGGGTTCTGGAGGAGCGTGTCGGACTGTCCAACGCTATTACAGGGCCCTTCCCGTAGCCATTGCAGTGGTAATGAAGTTGGCACATTGACATCGCACACTCCCACTCGGTTCGACTTGGTTTAAAATGAGGGTGGGAGTGAGGAGGATTGTCAGGGGTTGGTTTTCTTTGCGTCAACCACGACAATCTATTCCCCATTCCCCATCATTGTAGTTATGTAAGGCATAAAGGGAGAGAACGGAGGCATGTTGTGGTGGCCGGGCTTGTATTCGTCGATGGCCTGTTTTGTTTGTTTGTGTGGCCTTGATGTGCGTTCCCTCCCACTGTTCCCACTGTTCCCACTGTTCCCACTGACATCAATGAGAGATTGCGCGGTGGAGGGGAGAGAGAGGGGGTCGTTGGGGAGCATGCCATGGTAAGCTGCTGCTCAGCACGATCACAGTGCTCGCCGTGGTCATTTTAAGTTGAACCGACAGAAATATGGCAGCCATGTCTTGATTTATGCATTGTTGCTGATTGCCTTCATAATGCAAATCAGTGTACTTAATGAAGCATTCATTTTTTATTCCCGATCAATTCCGTCCGTTTGTTTTTCTTGTCAACCGTTTCCCTTTGCAATGCAGCATCCAATTTCGCGTATCCCCCCAATGTTTAGAAATTTGATTAATCAACAGTTTCCCTTGACGTTATGCAAGTACAGTTACTTAAATTGGGGTTGCTAAACTGCTAAACTCAATTATTTTTTGAGAATGTAAACATAATTGTACATTTTGTTTGTATGTGGCTCTGTTTGTGTTAACAATGTTATTTGGACAACACCCCAAATTTCAGTTGAAGAATACAAATGTTGACCATCTACAATAACTGACGTGAAAAAAGCCACTGGCTACTTTCTCCGGAGCGTTTGTGGTCTGGTTTTTTGACGTATGCTTTTGTATTGTGACACCCTAATTCATACTTGTCATAGTAAACGAAAAGTGGTCACTCAAGTTTAAATCAATTCAGATGTCATTCCATTCTCTCACTTTGCCTCCTTGTCCTCTCTCTCTCTCTGTCTCTCTGTCTCTCTGTCTCTCTGTCTCTCTCTCTCTCTCTCTCTCTCTCTCTCTCTGTCTCTCTCTCTCTCTCTCTCTCTCTCTGTCTCTCTCTCTCTCTCTCTCTCTCTGTCTCTCTCTCTCTCTCTCTCTCATCTCTGTCTCTCTCTCTCTCTCTCTCTCCGTCTCTCTGTCTCTCTCTGTCTCTCTCTCTCTCGGTCTCTCTCTCTCTGTCTCTCTCTCTCTCTCTCGCTCTCGCTCTCGCTCTCTCTCTCTGTCTCTCTCTCTCTGTCTCTCTCTCTCTGTCTGTCTCTCTCTGTCTGTCTCTCTCTGTCTGTCTCTCTGTCTGTCTCTCTCTCTCTCTCTCTCTCCATCTCTCTGTCTCTCTCTCGGTCTCTCTCTCTCTCTCTCTCCATCTCTCTCTCTCTCTCTCTGTCTCTCTGTCTCTGTGTCTCTCTCTCTCTCTCTGTCATTCTCTCTCTCTCTGTCTCTCTGTCTGTCTCTCTGTCTCTCTCTCTCTCGGTCTCTCTCTCTCTCGGTCTCTCTCTCTCCATCTCTCGGTCTCTCTCTGTGTAGTTGACAGCCCGTTCTCTGCCGACCGTGCTTTCTGACGAGCGGCTACAACCTCTTCTCAGCCACCTCAGGTATTCATCATCTTCATACAAGAGCTCTTTCTCGTCGTTCCTCCTACTGACGATTTCCCATTCGACACAGTTCTCTGTTTTTTGTTGTTTTTCCTGCTCGTCTTAATGTACACCATTGTTACGCAAACAGTAGTAGTAGGAATGAAAACGGTGGGCTTTAATTTAGTGCAAGAAAGGCTGTTTAAATTGCTATGCTTGCATTAATTGCCATAAATGATTTATAGATTATATCTAGAACATCTTTTTAATGCTTTGGTGTCTTTTTTCCTTTTAACCTTAACTCTCGTGTGTGTGTGTGTGTGTATGTGTGTGTGTGTGTGTGTGTGTGTATTTTAATTTTTGAAGATTATACTTCAGTCGATTTGGTCCCATGACCCAGCTGGTTTGAAAATGTCAGCCCCTGCCAACACGTTCCAAGCCGTTTGATTTCCTGTTTTCACGCATAACAATTTAATGTGTGAAATTCTTTAAAGAACACAAGAGAAATTATGTCCATACCAAAGCGGCTTTCCTAGTGTTGTCTCTCACACGCACCAAAGACAGCCCAGAAAACACTGGCTTTCAGGGCTGTTGTTTAAGGGCTGCATTTGATGGAGATAATGCGAATGAAACAACAGGGAAGAGGCTGACGCACGCCCAAAGGTCGTTTGTGATGTTCCCCAGTATAAAGACGTGAGCCCACCGTTTAAAAGCTCAACCCCCGCCGTTGTGTAAAGCCTCATGGACAAAAGAAACGGCCACAGTAGCTCCACACCGGGGATTTCACGAGAAATGGTGTTGCTACAATCAAGAGCTGTTGGCACGATTATCCTTTTTGCACTCGCGTCTCCACGTCGTGTGCAGTCGGTGTCGGATCGAAATGGGTTTCCGCTTCGAGCATCTGCTAGCAAAACAAATTACACGACGAAGTAGGAACATAGGACGGCACGGTGTGATGTGATGAGATCTCGTTCTGTGGAACCGTAGAGACGCAGACTTAGTTTCAAGGAACAAACGTGCTATGTTTGGTGCAAAACGAACGCATTTACCACTGCCTGGTTAGATCAACGTACCTAGTCTCGGTCACAAAATCCATCATACTCCATAATTGCATTTCTTTCCGTGTCCTTTTGGCAGTGCCTCCCTAGGGCTTCGCTGTGGTGCTCTCCAGTCGGACTGTATTTTTCTTGTGATGCATCTTCCCTGTTTTCTTTCTTAGTCACGCTTACGTTGGACAGGATTACAGTATCCAGAAGAAACATGGGGAAAGATCTCCCTGGAGCAAATTGACCCGGTGGAGAGCACTCGAAGCCCCGGCCCCTCTCACTTGACTTGAGATGTATTAAATAAAGACAAGCCGTGGCCATAATAAGATGTCCACAGATGTCCTCATTGGCCACAGAGCCGTGGCCAATGATAAGCAAAGACATGCGCCGTAGATACGATCCTGTATTGTCAGGGAAATCATCCCGACTTGTATACGTTCCGATAAAGTTATTGTTGAATTTATTTAATTGAACCCCTGAAATCTATAATACGCATACAATGTAATTCGGGAAATAGTTTTTGTGTGCGGACACTGACGTGGGGGGCAACCACGAGTGAGGCATGTTGTGGTCCAACCTAATGCCCCCCCCCTGCCCGCCGCCCCACCTCCAGCTGTCAGGGAAGTCCTTCCCACTCTGCATGAGAGGGCTCCACCAGGCCCTAGGGAGAACCACCACCTCCGGCACGGGGGCCGCATGCAGTACGGCCTCTTCCTCAAGGGCATCGGCCTCACCCTGGAGCAGGCCCTGCAGTTCTGGAGGTCCGAGTTCACCAAGGGCAAGGTGGACATGGACAAGGTAGTGTGTGTGTGTCTGTGTGTGTGTGCTGCATGCAGGGGTAATTGGGGATTATGAGGCGGCATTAGCGATGCGTGATATGATGTTGTAGCCCGAGACTTCGGTGCCTTGGATTTGTGTCCACGAGCTGAGGAAATGACAAACCTGCAGCTTAAATGGTGTAGAATCCTACCCGTGACCTCTGTGTCACGATGAAACACTTGAAGGAGTGAAAGAAAACAAAAAGCGAATCGGTCCACGGGAGTTATCGCCCCCTCGTCGTCCTTTAGACGGTCGTCATGTAGCCCTTTTTGTGATGAAGCCTTTTTCATTAAACCTCTTATCACTGTTTTAACCGTCCCAATATGGAATGGCTGGCAGCCGCACTCCCAACGTTACAGTGGAGCAGGCCGGTCTCCTACGGCTTTTCAGGCCACTTGTAAAGCACAGTGCTGAAGCCGTTTTAATCTCAACTCCCCTACCGTCCGGAGACCACGTGCCTCCTGGAGCCACCACTCCCTCGTTCCCCCAGTCCCCACATCCTCCTCTGCACCCGCATCTCTCCAGGTGTGAAACAGATGGGCAGCAGTTAAAGTCCAGCACCCCCCCCCCACCCCACCCCGCCGTCTCTTCCCTCCATCCTCCACTGCCTCCCCCATGCCCAGGATAGAGCAGCACTCCACTGACCAGATCACTCCTCTCTCTCGCTCTCTCTCTCTCTCGCTCTCTCCCCCCTGCTCTCCCTCTATGATGTATGTGTTGTGTCAGGATGGCGCACTTTGTGGCAGGCTGCACAAAGACTGGTCTCATTAAGTATGCCGACAGGGCACGGCGCAGAAAAAGGCGAGAGGCAGCGAAAGCAGCAGCAGCAGAGCCAAAAGGCAGGCCTGGGGAAGGGACATGTTATATTAGTCTGAGGAGGGGTCGGGAGAGGTTGCATTAGCCTGTACCGAGACAGAGGGGTTACATTTGTGTGTAGAGACAGAGAGAGGTTGTGTTGGTGTGTGTAGCGAGAGGGAGATGGTATTAATGTGGAGAGAGAGAGAGAGAGAGGGTGCATTAGTTTTCAGAGAGAGTGTGAGAGAGGCTGTATTAGTCTAGAGGGGGAGAGAGAGGGGTTGTATTAGTCTAGAGGGAGAGAGAGAGAGAGGTTGTATTAGTGTGGTAAAGGAAGCGAGTGAGAGCTTGTATTCTCCCAGAGAGAGAGGGAGACAGAGAGGCTACACGGGTTTAGAAATGAAGAGGTACCTGTAATCAACAAGCCCCAGCCATTCTTCTTTATGTTCTCTCCCTGTCCGACAGGCAGTTCCTCTGGACTGCCCGTGTATTTTAATCCCAGTTTGCCTACCGTATGGCCTCTGGTTGGCATTGCTTCAGGGCGTTGCTTGTGTCCTCGCCGCCCGGTTTGAGGTTAATGAACGCCTTCGACCGGCTGACCACTAGTTTACGTCACGGCCAGCTGCGCCGCCGCGGTTTCGGCTATAGCCCTGCTGTGGATGAGGTGCGTGTGCTGGCTTTTCTTTTAAATCTGCAGCACGTCAGTCGCACGCCAACCTGGGTCTGAACCCACCCCTCGCCGTTCTGCCTCTTGGATTTGTTCTGCACTCCCTCTCACCTCGACTGAGATCTGTTGGCAAAAATACAGAGCCTTTATATAATGTTTGTTATGCTACTGAGTTGTCTACTTTATGATCTTTTTTTACAAAATGTTCAAGGGATTCTGATCTGGTTTCAAGAGGGGTTACTTTGAGCACGGATTATTATCAATGTATTGTATTTCTTTTTTTTTTTTTAAACGTCCAATAGGGCCGAATAGTATACGTAGTTATCCTCGTGCTGGGTTATATCTCTAAGGTCCAGGGTCCACTATTCGGACACATCCTTGAGCTTCATGCATAACTTTACCCTCCTCCTAAACTACCCGTCTTTCCATTCCAGGGCACTTTGGATCAAATGTAAGTGAATACTAGTTAAAGGTTAATCGTATGCATAATACAATATACCATTGACTATGTACCTCATGCCAAACTGCCCTATGTTGCATAAATCCACAAGTCCTTCACGTCTTCAGAGCGTCGTCGGCGTCGACTCCTAACCTTTAACAACGTCCTGTTTCATCGGGAGATGGGGAGGGAGGAGGTACATCAGAGAGGTGCCTTCGCCACAGCTGACGCTTAAAACCGCACCGCTGTTACTTTTTGTTGACCGTGTTTGAGTCATCAACGTGCACATCGCTGTGAACTGCTGCTGGCGCTCGGCCGCACTCAATAACGTGACGTTTCGGAAACCGCAGCTTCCGAATCAATGTCACGCAGACGGCCGATGAATGATTGCGCCGGGCTGCATCATGCGGTGCGCGCCGGGCTACATCATGCGGTGCGCTCCGGGCTACATCATGCGGTGCGCGCCGGGCTACATCATGCGGTGCGCTCCGGGCCCGGCCCTCAGCAGTTAGGAGGCGTTCCAAGGCTTGTTTAAATAAGGCCCAAGGCCAAGCGCTACGAGGAGGAGCACAGAGGGCACAGTCGACGTGCGCGCAGCAGGCCCGGGTGCATAAGGTAAGACGGACATTAAACCCCGTGATCCCAACATTTAATGCGGGCCGATTTTAATGACTGGATGAGTTTATAACAGGCTTTTGATGGCCAGAGCATCGTATCTTTTTTTCCCTTTTTCCAGAGCATTTGATTTATTGATTGCCCTCAGGATTTAAAGAAAATACCTTCTCGTATAAATTACCCACTCTACCTCTAACAGGGCGCTTAATGATTCCATGAATGGCTATTGGGATGGCCAAGAGATAGTGAGCCGAGTCAAATAATTGGTTGGCAGACATGCCACGCATCACCAAGCGTAAGGAGTAGCACTGGCTTTTCGTCCACTTTCGTGAATGTTTTGCGTATTAAGCTCAATATGTCACCCACTTAAGATTTTCTCCCTCCACTGCGCTCTTGCTCGAGCCGACGCGCGTGCTTTCAGAATGATCGTTACGGTGCTCACAGAGTATCGTGTTTCTGCAAATGTTTTGTGAAAGCCCTAACTGCTTTCACGGATATCTCTGTCATCTCCGACCAATTTGCCGGAACGCTTGCTGCTAATTTTTACATATGTAATGGAAGTTTCGATCTGCCCCCTTTTTGGCCCTCTTGTTGGAAACCTTGTGTTCAAAAAGCGTGGTTGCATTGGCACAATGAAGAGAGAGCGAAGACAGGGAAGGTTTACCGCTCTTAAATTTAACTGGCTTACCAGAAAAAAAAAAAAGTGAAAATGCATGAATCCACATGGCACAGTTGTCCGTTAAGACGGGAATTCGAAATAGGCTAGTTGAACCATACAACACAATTACAAGGTGTTTTGACCAGGCATAGATTAATCGTGGGGCAACATGTGATGTAAAATAAAAAGACTGGGAGTTTAGGGCACTTGAGTTGAAACAAATTGTTCTTGGATGAAGAGGCATTCTTAGACCAGCAGTGTAGAAGCAATCGCCAAGGAGAACATTGTTTTTTATGGTGGTGGTGGTGGTGTTTGTTGTAGTAAATGTTGCCAGTGATGGCATCAAACGTGATGGATGCTTTATTTTGGGAAGACCCTGTTGGATAAAGCAGAATGACGGACTACTATGAGCCTTGTTGGTGAAATGTCACTCCTTGTTTCTATTGATGTTTGATTGCAGGTCAAAGAACATTTTTTCCACCGAAAGAAAGAAAAAACCTCAGATTAGCCCGAGTAATACATGGTCCGCCCCGCGCAGCTTTAAGAAACGTTATTAACTGACGTTAATGAGCCTTTAACGAGCCGATGTAACTTCAAAATAAGGCCTCACCATGACGACCAGAAGTGGTTGTAAAACCACATGTGTCTTTTGATGGTGCTGAAGCGGCCCTTTTAAAAAATTGCGGCGTGGATGTGAAGAATGGGGTTTTAGTAGCACATCAGACCCACTCACTATGTCCATGTCCATGAGGCTACACACACACACAACACACACACACACACACACACAACACACACACACCACACACACACACACCACACACACACACACACACACACCACACACACACACACTCTTATAATCCCCCTTTGATTGTGTCCTAGGTTTCTCAGTTGGCCATCGCCTAGCCTTTTGTCGTGGGGGGTGATGTAACATCTCAACAGGCAGCCGGTCCGGCTTTACAGAATATGGCCGAGGCGTAGGAGCGTTTACCAACATTTTCATCCAAATAATAGTTATACTTTTATTTGTTTATTCATAGATTTTGTTAGTGTCCACGAATAAGATTAATCCTAGTTAATCTGATTTGCAGGGTCAGATTTAACTCAACTGATCGTTGAATGCCCTATCCTATATTTTGGCCTAATATACTATAATAAGGACTAATGTAATAATAGCATACTTAAATATAATACATCTACATAAATCAAAACGATGGTTGATTGCCATATTTAAAATACACGTGAAGGCAGACGTAACAAATGCAGCACCATTATAAATTAGGCAGAGCAGTAACTCCCACCAGCGCAGGTGGAACAAGTGTGGCCTCTGCCCTTCAACATCGTTTGCCTTTAACTTACATGTTTTAAAATGCTTGCAGAAACTTGGGGTTATTTTTGTGTACCTTTCTGTACCAACGGGGCTAAAATGTGATCTGCTCGAAAAAACGAAATAGATTTGCATAGGTGCCACACTGCCAGTTAGAAGGGCTCCAATATTTCAAATACATTTATGTATAAAGCGGTGAGAAATCTGCAATCTGAGCGGCCAGTCTGATCGAATCAAAACATTGTTTGTTTGTAAAAGCCGAATGTAAAGTAAGTGTTTGTTTCTTGGTTAATTTTTTTATAACGAAATCCTTGTTCCATTTTATCGTGTTCATCAAACATTTGGTGATGTGAATCATCGTCCCCTAAACAAACGGGTTGAAATCCGTTGCCGACTGTGCTGAAGACAAAAAGCGCTGCGGAGGATTGTGAATCAGATAAATAAAATTATGAACATGAATGAACCAACACATTGTTAAACGCTGGATAATTAGCACTATTAAAGCATGATCTTAATCTTACCGCATATTTCATTGAAAGTGCAATGGCGCGCTTGCCACGATTGATATTTAGAGAAAAAAAAGAGTGTTTAACCGACAAGTACTCCTGGTGCAAAAACTACTAAGCCAAGCAACGACAGCACTGCGAACTCCCCAGTGTTGAACATCACTGTTCTGGGCTGTGGGGGAAAGCTCAGGACAAACCCTCTCTTAAGTCCCGCGATGTGGACTCATTATGGAAGCGTTCCTTCCATACCGACGGCACTCGAGACTGTCAATACCTGTCTTCACCCCCGAACAAACCAAGGCCCGGGGAGTTCAGAAGGAGTGTTTCCTCAAACCTTGGTTCTTTCTTCCGTAGTGACAAACAGTACGCCTACAGCATCCGCGCACAACTTCGGACAAGGAGGCAAGCGCAAGCGACACCGAGCTACACGCCCTACAGCTGCATGAAGGTGATCCTGTCCAACGCTCCCAGCCAGGGCGACCACCACGGTAGGCAGGCGTCCGCCGACCGCTGTGTAACCACACACCGCTCTGTAGCATCGTTGACGTCGGCCCTCAGAAATATAGATCGAGAAAACACAAACACACGCCTGACGTGAACGACGGGATGAAACGTTTTTTGTTTTTTTCTAACTGTCTGTGTCTAGTGAACCATATCCCAGGTGAATACCAAATCAAAAATGTGTGCTCTGGCTGGGATGTTTCTTTGTGTTGCAGGGTTTTCCCCTCCATATACGTGTGTTTCAGCCGGGTTCCCAAATTGATCAAAAATAAACAAAAAATGAAATCAAGGTTTATGTCAAATTTAATTATAAAGTATAATACTGTAAAACAAATCATTGCAATTGTTGAGAAATTTAAGAGTTATAGTGCTTGTTATCCAGAAAGAACTCGGCTCTCCCAGTTGACTATGTTATTTGTTTACAAGCAAAGTTCTTTGACCTCATCACAATATGGCGAAACGCAGTACGCTTCGCCTTGGTCCACACCCTCTCCTTCAAACGCTGACCTCTGACTCCACCCCATTCCAAGTACATGGACGCGCAATCATGCACACGAGCGTGAAAACAGATGCGCCGATTTTAGGTTGTCTTCGCTAGTGCTAGTCCAAATGGTGGATTAGCTAGTGTTAGCTAGCTCCATAACCTACCGCAGGATAAACAACAGACAAGGCTTGCTCTGGTCACGAGCTTTGAGTACGTGCACGAAGGGTTCACCGCGGGAGGGGGGAGTGCAGTACGTGACCGTTTGATTGAACGTAACTTACTGTCCCAAATGCCACTCGGTGGTTCTGAAATCATTGGCTGGAGTTTTTCGAACCCTGCCCGTTCCACAGATGAATTGACTTGTTTTAATTTACATGTCAGTACTTCCAACTCAGTGGCGTTAAGGGGTTATTGATAAGGATTTCAGATCGTTTTGGCAAAAAATGGCCCAAAAAAACGAAAATTCCATACCCAAAGGTTTCAATCTACACGAAAATCCAGCATCTGAGCAGTCCTACAGGCCCCAGTGCAGCCACTACCGACTAACGATCCACACCACCTGCCACAGAACCTCGAACACATCGTATCACGTGACCACCCCATGACCTCTACAGCCCCTAGAAGAAAAAAAAAAAAAGTGGGGTGTTTATTTCAGACTGTGATTGAGTCACTCGCGCACGCCCCCCCCACACACTAGGCGGGTGTGATGGGGTGCGCTCACGACATTAGGGCTTGAACGATTTGGGGAAATAGTTCGAATTGCGATTATTTAGACCAATATTGCGAATTGCGATTCAGTAATCGATCATTTTAATTCTGTATTATTCACTAAACAAAGCAATAATCAGTTGTTTCCGTACACGATCAACACAACATTGGAAGCATCAACAATAAACAGCTCTTTCCTTCCATGTGTTGAGTCAAATGATATGCATAAATTGAATTATCTTTATTTAAACTATAGAATGTATAAAAGTTTTTTTTTTAATCTTACTGATCTCCAGTCAGTAACAGTAAAAAAAGTCACAATATTTAATTTTTATCAATCACATCCTTTGGCGATTTGCATTATCGGCGGTTCTATTTACCATGGAGATTCGGCTTTGAAATTCAAGTCAATCGTTAACCTACACAACGA